>JAOXJP010050264.1:0-16051 GCA_025762735.1 Platanus orientalis
ATAAAAGACATCAAATTCAAAAACACATCATGTGTCAATCAATGCACGATAATAGAGGTCTGTCTTAAAATAGACAACAACAACTGATCGATCCAAAAAAATGATTCTGTGTTGATACAGGCCTCTGTAGTTGTTTCATTGATTGACACATGATGTATGTTTTGAATTTGGTGTTTCTTTTTGACATCTACTTTTTCAGTTGAACACTTTTTTTTTTTTTTTTTTTAACTTTCTACCCCTAAATGCAAAACATCAGAGCTGAGAAATGATTTACATTTTATGGAGGCATTCATCACTTTTCGGTGTTGTGGACCTAAGGTGTTTTTAGGGAGGCGGACAAAATATCCCTTGCAATAATTCAACGTTAATGCTGAGGAAGGACCGCAACAACAATTCAGCGTGGACAATGACAGCTGATCGATGAAAAATAATGATTCTGTGTCGATGCAGGCCTCTGTAAGTGTTTCATTGATTGGCACATGATGTATTTTTTGAATTGAGGGTTTCTTTTTAGACATCTACTTTTCCAGTTGGACGCTCTTTTTTTTTTTTTCTTTTACTTTTTACCCCTAAATGCAACACATGTCAGCTTACAATTCACCATAGACACTACAAACACATTTTCATCACAGAACATTTTTTGGGATCAAGAAAAACTGGGAAAAGAAACGTCCCCCTCTTCAAATGAGATAGTTTTATTTTTTATTTTTAAAAAAATGAGAGATATAGATTCATAGATATGTAAAATGGTGAATGGATAAAAAATGCTCACCTTAATGAATGCTAACCACTGCTCTGTCAGGCGGTGGGCACATCAGCGCTGAAAAGTGAATATGTGCCCCTAAAAAAGTGAAAAGCACTTTTCAACACTGATGTGTTTGCCCCTGACAAGGAGCAGTGATGAGCGTTTGTTAAGGGAAGTGTTCATAAACCGATCCCTGTAAAATGGGAAGGACCAGCCTGGCCCGAGTAATTACATGGGCTAAATAACCCGGTCCGTGTAATTTCTCGATCCACGCAAGCTAGGTCTACTTTGAGGCCCACATCCTAGTCCATAGCCCACCTATATACCAGGCTCCGGGTCAGGCTTATTCTAGCTGTTCAAGCTGATCTAATTCTGGTTATTAGTACCGGGCTTATTTTGTGTAAAATGACCCTCAAATATAACCGTTACAACTTAAAATGGGGGTATTTCCGAAGTTTACAAAGAAATGGATATTAGGTTGCAAAAATGACTAGTTTTTAGACTGTTAAATAGTTAAAATTTTCCAAAAATGATTAAAATACCCCTAAAGTATAATCGTTAAGTTTTAAAAATAGAGGCATTTTGGAGTTTTTGCGAGCAATATGTGCCGAAAATATCACATTTTTTTAGATTTTTAAAGGTTCAAAATTATAGGCATAGTTGGGTGTTTACCTTTTCAATTTCCATTTCAAAAGTAATTTAAATTTGAAATTCAAAATTGAAAAAAAAAAAAAAAATAGAGGCAATATACACTATAATCGGACTAGTCCACAATTTCTAGATATCTGGACCAGGCCAAACGGGTCGACTTGTCAGGCTTTCAGGTCGGACCTTGGACTTGACCTCGTCCCAAACCTGCATAGAAAAATATATGGGCTTACATAACTTAGCCCATGTATGTGTCCAGGCGTCCAGGCCGGGCCTTGGTCCTTTTTTACACCCCTTACGCAGAAATTAAGAGAGAGAGAGAGAGAGAGAGAGAGAACATGGTAAAACTCCTTTTGCCGTTTCTTTTATTTTCTTATTTTTGGAGAATGATTGTCTCATTTGTCAAGTTTTGAGACAAACCTCTATTATCGTGCACTGAATGACACATAATGTGTTTTTGAATTTGATGTTTTTTATTGACCACCCACTTTTCAACTGAACACTTTTTTGGACCATTTTACTCCCCAAAACAACACATGTCTGTTTATAATTCACCATATACACTGCAGAGGCATTTTTCTCACATTTCTTCGTTTTTTTTTTCCTGAGGTCACTGTCCACTGACTGACGCACCATAGATAGGAACCCGCTGCATAGGGTGAAGAACGTTGATGCCCTTACTCTGCTCCCCTGTCTATAATGGCACGATATCCTCTGCGACGCCCCATGAGGCCAGACATCCACCCCAAAAGTGAATGGGTCCCACCCCTTGTGTCCGGCCTCACTGGGCATCACAGAGGATATCAACCCGTATATAATGTGGCGTGAAATCATCTGCGACACCCTCCCCGATGGGACACTCGGGGGGAGAATCAAAAATCCCCAAAAAGTGAATTGATTCCCCCCCTGAGTGTCCCATCAGAGGGGGTATCGCAGATGATATCACCCCATATAATGCTGCCAAATAACACCTTACTGAAAACCTTTTCTCTAGATAGACAGCATTACAAGGGTTAATTATATACCTTCAGAGTTTTTGACAATATGCAGTTCCCCTTGAACTATTAAACAATGGAAAGGAAGTTCTGTCCAGGATTTGGTGTCGAAGATGTTGTCCAGGACACCAGGGGATGTCATAGGGAGTAAAATGCGTGGGTGAGACATTTTTTGAATATGAGATATGCATTTTATTCCACATGACATCCCCTGGTGTTCTAGACACCAAATCCTGGACAGAACATCCTTTAAGATTATGGTTACAGACTTGACTATGGATGTAAAAGATTATGGTTACAGACTTGACTATGGATGTAAGAATATCAATATACCCATTGGTTTAAAGCATATATATATATACCTATTGTAAGTACTCTCTTCATCCCAATCGTTAACTCAATCTTTGCCACCAGTCATTGCCACAACCACCACCAACATTGCCACCGCTACCACCTTCACGGTCCCTGCCACTACCACCACTGACGTCGCCACCACTACCACCACCACCGTCGCTACCAAGGTACCCCTGTGTTGAAAATGGAGCCATTACGGTTCTTCTAGTTTACAGTTTTCTTTTGTGTTTTCAAAATTTTTGAAAGAAAGTTTTGGGAAAAGTCCCACATTGGAAACTTGGGAAGATAATTTGCATTATATAAATTAATCATCCCCCCTACCTTGTGTATTTTGAGAGAGCCCTCTCTTTCTTTTGGCTTGCTATGGTTGTTTACACACGCATGAGTACGGGTGTGAGCAAGGGCTTGGGCGCAAGGATACTTGAGGTGCACTTTACACTTCGTGAGTAACATTATGGTCGCAATATTCATTTTCGATGTCTCAAATGGGTTCTCGTGAAATCAGGTTAGTTGTGTCAAAAATGTTCATACTTGGACTGGTGTGCAACTGATCCTACGCGCAATTGATCTAGGGAAAAGTGGTGCGACTGGCTGTGCAAGAATGAACCTAAGTCAAGCAGCAACTAAATGGTGCGTGACTACATGGCGCACCATTGAGCACAGTGGGCTCAATTCACCAAAGCATGGTGCATGATTGTGTCCAGTCGCCCCGGTACATGGTGCATGACTGTCCACAGATTTTGCGGGTTAGGCTCAATTGCAATGGCCCAAAATGACGCAGAGTTGCATGCACCATAATGAAAGCCCATGCCGTGATTGACAAAGATCCAATCACCCATATTTGGGCTGATTGATGTCCACCTGAATATGGACTCGTGTCCTTGGTGGCTAAGAGCCATTATAAAGGTCTAAAGTGGGCTAAAACTAGAGGTGAGCATGGATCTGGACCAGCCTGAACCCGACCCAGTCCAACATTTGGCCTGAAAAGGCCCGGCCCAAGCTAAGCCCGACAAATCTTGGCCCAAGGCCCAAACTTTTTTAAAGAACCGGGCTTGGGCTTACCCCAGCTCTGCCCAAACTGTTTGGCAGCCACCTATAATGTAATCATTTGATTTCAAATTTTTAAGGAATTTATAGCCATAAAGTAATGGTTCAAAATGAACTCATTTAGATTTATACTTTTTTTTTTTATGAATTCATTCAGATTTATACTTGATAACATATATCATTTCATTTTATAAAACCCTAAGATGACTTCATTTCTAATTTTAGTTAGCAATTAATAAAAATCTGAATGAGTTCATTTTGAACCATTACTTTATGGCTACAAGTACCTTGAAAATTTGAAATGAAATGATTATATTACATGTGGCTACCAAATAGGCTATAAGTCTTTTCAAATTATTAATAATTCACATTACATGTGGCTACCAAATAGGCCATAAGTCTTTTCAAATTATTAATAATTCATAGCTTAATTTGTAAATTTCATGTTTTGCAAAAGGTCTTGTGTTCAACTCTTAGTGAGATAAATGATATTTTATAGTAAATAATTCTTAGAATATAAAGTATATAGTTTTCTAAGCTTTTAAAAACTAATATGATCTTATAGCTTAATTGGCAATGCATTATTATATTATCTAGTTGGTCTTGAGTTCAAACTTTAACCTCATCATTCATGTTATATAAAATTCATGGGCCGGCCTGAGACCCGATGAATCCATAGGGCTGGACTTGGGCCTAAATATTAAAAAAAAATCCAGGCTCAAGCCCGATGCCTAATATGGTGGGCTTAGGTAGGGCCTACCATGGCTTAACCCGAACCCAGCCCATGCCCACCCCTAGCTAAAACTCATTCATTCGTTAGAAGGCAGAGAAGGTAAAGGAAAGGAGCCTGAGAGGAAGAAAAGAGGAGAAAGAAGAAAATAAGAAGAAGAAGGTCGAATCTCCATGGGGTTGCCTATGCGTAACTGAGCTTTTCCCTCCCTCCCTCTCTCTCTCTTGCTTTTTGTCCTTGGACCTAGGATTTATATGCAGTTGGACTTGTTGTCCTCATAGGAGGTAGCAACTTGACTCTATGAGCTCAAACCCTCTATGACAATAGTGGTTTTTTGATAACAATACTATGTTGGAGATCCTTGTATTCGTGACTTGGTTTTGATATATGATGTTCACATTCCTAAGGGGAAACTCTGTCGAAATTTCATAAAATTTGGACAAGTTTTGTCACTTGTTTTGATCACACCCAATCATGAAGGGCAATAAATTTGTGTGCGAGGTATCATGGTCTCTCTAGGGAGTGCACCTCATTGAGAGATAGGACTTGGTTTGAGTTTGGTTCTATCACGAGGTTAGCTTAGCACACGATCCCTTATATATTAAGTGGGAGGTCTCGACTATCCTCAAGAAATGTGATAATGACACCTCCATGCCTTGAATCAGTTTGATAAAACTACATCTAGCTTGATTCCCCACAAATGGAGTATATAGGTAGCCTGACGACGAGAAAACCAATGGCACAACCCCAACTTAAAGACCCAAAAATCAACCCTATTATGTGATTAAGTTTACTGAACTTGACAGCTTTTATAAGTGATGTGAGATCCAGGATCAAGACAGGATCTAACACCCTAGGACCGAATATCTAACCCCTATGTGATGCACCAAACACCATTGACGAAGAAGGCAACTTAGGTGGATGAGATTTCTAATATCACTTTAGTGACCATAATCAACTTTCCTATTTCCAATGAGAGCAACCATGATGCTTTGAGCTTTCTTTTCGTAATCGATACAAACAAAAGATGGAGATGTCTCAAAATTGGATTCAATAACTAATGCTAGAGACATCGCTACACATTGTAGCTATTGTCTTCGGAGAGAAATACTAATAAAGGAAATAATGAAGAATTCAATTCTACATTCTACTCCATGAAAACCCAAATTTGCATAAGCTAGGTCTATTAGGATCGTTTTACCTTCTTCTTCACATAAAAAATGGGATGCAATAAAATCAACAAGAAAAACAAAATAAGAAATCACACACAACACAAGATTTACGTGGAAAACCCCAGTTTGGGGAAAAACCACAGAGCCATGGAGAAATCTTTTATTATCTAAAAACCTCGTCGAAAGATGATTTACAATTTCAAAACCTCTCTCATTCAACAAGCAACCCTAGAACAAAACATATAAATAACCCTAAACCCCTAATACATATGTGGATACGGTTCAGATCCGATCCGGTTCATAAAACCATATACAAATGTCGTTTGGGTTTTTCTTCAAGTTGTATTCGGGTTAGATTTCGAGTTGAAATCTTGATGTTAACCCATCAAATCAAACTTCACACATTACAATCTCCCACCTAAAGTTTGATATCTTGTTGCATTTATTGTGTTTGTGAACACTATTCTTTCCTTGATGTGATTCCTCCCTCTTTCAGCTCAATTGCTCTGTCTTCACACCTGAAGACCAACTGAAGCTTTGCATAGTTTTAGTTTCACCACCGTGACTGCCTTAGTGAACATATCTACAGGACTATCATCCATATGATTCTTTTCCAATCTTAACATCTTTTCTTCTAGAAGCGAACATATGAAGTGATGCCTCCTAACAATGTGTTTGGCCCCTGCATGGAATACTAAATTCTTCACAAGATGAATAGTGATTCTTATCAGTTGTTCTTCTTCTTCCTTCCATATTCAAAGCACCATCTGAAGCTTCTCATGAGGATGTGGATTTCTTATGAACTTCTTTACTAAGAATCACACTCATCACGTCATCATACTTCATGGGACTGGATCCCAAGGAATTATTGACAATCATTATCAAACCATCACAACTATCTGGTAAATATGAGATAATCAATAAGGCCCTAACCTCACTATCAAAATTGATTCCAACCAAGGTTATATTAGCCAGTAACTGTATTGAACTCGTTTAAGCGTTCAACCATAGTTCTGTCTTCCGTCATTTTCATATTAAATAATCTCTTCATAAGAAATACTTTGTTGGAACCCGATGGTTTTTCATATATTCGACAAAGGGCTAACATCAAGTTTTTTATGATTTTCTCATTAGAAATATTAAAAGCTACTGACAAAGATAATGAAAGACGAATCATACCTAGGGCTTTGCGATCAAGTACTTTCCAGTCTTCTGACATCGTCGCATGCTTTTTGTTATTTCTTCTAAGGTGTTAATAGAGATTCTTCAGGTGGAGAAAATCATCTATCTACTTCTTCCAGAAAGAGAAATTCATATCGTTGAATTTTTCAACACTGAACCATATAGGTTCCTCCACCATTGTTGTTGTCATTATTCCCACTTGAACCAAAATCTCACTCTGATACCAGTTGTTAGAATTGTTTTACCTTTTTTTTCGCAGAAGAAACAAGATACAATAAAATCAACAAATAAAATGAAATAAGAAATCACATACAACACAAGATTTACGTAAAAAACCCCAATTTGGAAAAAAACCATAGAGCCATAGAAAAAACTTTCACTATCTGAAAAAACTCATCTAAAGTCAATTTACAATTTTAGAACCTCTCACTCCACATGTAACCCTATAACGAAACATATAAATAACCCCCAAACCTTAATTCATATGCGGATACGATTCGGATCCAATTTGGATCATAAAAACCATATACGGATAAAATTCAAGTTTTTCTTCGGGTTGTATCATGACTAAATTTCGAGTTGAATTCCTTATGCTAACCCATCAAATCAAACTTCACACGTTACAAGGTCTTCATTTGATCTTAATGATATTGAGCTTGCAGTCTTGAATACAAAGCTTTAAATAACCAATTGTTTGGTTAGGTGAATAAGACGTGCTAAATCGGTCACATATCTCGATAGATCAACTCTTAGCCTCTAATCGGAACATTCTTCAAGTTCCATTAATGGCTGATGATAATGGGTTTTCAGTCACAAATTACCATTGTTAGAGCTCTCCAAGTTCTAAGCACAAAACGGTCATTCCATCACCTTCGTGTCTACACCGTGAAACATTGAAATGCTGCCAAAAGTCGCACCAAAACTTGCTCCTTTAATCTACTAAATGACGCTAACGGATTATTCCGTCCTTGCTCCTGCTAATCATCCACCATCATAATCCCTGATTTCCCCAATCTAGTCAGGAAACTCAAATTTAAGTTGATCGGAATATGATCTCTTCACAATCCCCGATTGGGCTATTTAGGAGAAGTTGGAACCATCAACACTCGGGGAAAAGAAATGGTTGAAAGCCATGTCTATGGCATCTTCCGCATTTGCATCAGTATCTCATTGTTAGTCGATGCCTTGATGCTATGGGGAATGGGGTTTCAATTGAATCAACTTGACTGGTTGAACTAGCAGACCCGCAAGAGACCAAGATCCACCTCATTCACACCTTGATGGTTTGTCTAAAGACTGTTCAACAAGACAATTTGCAAGTACATCGATTTCAGTTTGAAATTGGGGATGCAATGGATGGCACTGATGAAGGTACTCTTGCTTTGGCCCAGTGGACTATAAACAGACAACAACAATACTCTACAATGGGGTGGATGTTAGCGCAACTAGCCAAGAGCATCAACGTTGAATTTGAGTGTAGAGGATTTGTTGCGAATTACTTGGTAGACCTGAAGATGCGAGCTTGCTACATTGGTAAAGTCTGTGGCTGTCATACCACAGACCTGGGTTCAAAACCGGTCTTCACCTAAATTAACCACTAACATTTGGAGCCGTATCCTCTGCACCCAGGTACTTTGCACCGCCGTATGCCCTAGACACAAGAGGGGTGGGGCCCTGCAAAGAGTGTATGGGCCTCACCCCCCTTGTGTTTTGGGCATACCACAACCCAGAGTACCTAGGTACAGAAGATACGAGTCCTTAACATTTACCTATCAGGAAAAGAAAAACTTGGCAGACCTCAAAGCTTCGATGCTGGGCATCCGCCCGAGTGATGTAAGGCTATGGCGATGAATTGCACCTGTTTTTGGCTCAGCCAGGAGAAATTGAAAGGTGTTGTCATCAATTTAGAAGATGCGATAGAAGATCATGACAAATGTGGAGCAAGAGGCAACCCACAACGACCCATGTTCTTAAGACCGATTTATAGGAGCTGGAGGTTCATGTTATGTGAGGCCCAAAGAATTAGGTACAAACAATCCATGTACCAATAGGTGTGAATAGAGTCAGGGGCTGACAAATCAGTGTCGAAAAGTGATAAGCTCCCCAAAAAGTGTAAGTCACTTTTTCGGCGCTGATGTGATCACCCCTGATGCCATTTGCACCTATTCGTTCAGGGGGGTGTTTGTACCAAAAGAAAGCTCAAACACACTTTTGTAATCGTAAAACACTTCTATCTGTTGTAAGGGTAGTCTTGGGGCTGACACATTAGCGCCAAAAATGATAAGCACCCCCAAAAGTGTAAGTCACTTTTTCAGCGCTGATGTGGCCACCCCTGACACCATTCACTCCTATTTGCAGAAAAGATTAAGTACTGATGCATCAAGATGGTGCCAGGAGGCGGATGCATCAGCACTGAAAAGTGATAAGCGTCCTCCAAAAAGTGCGTCAGCCCCTTGGTGCTGTTCGAAAGCACCAGTACCAACTCCATTCGTACGTAATCCAAGCCCACCTATTCGTTCGGGGGATGTTTGTACCAAATCAAAGCTCAAATGCACTCTTGTAATCGTAAAACACTTCTATCTATTGCAAGGGTAGTCTTAGGTTTAAATAGGATTTTTTTTAGGGTGAAACTATTGGCACCTCAAAAAATCCTCACCACCCCCAAAAAAAGAAATTTCTATTTTTACCTCCTCCCCAAAACACCCCTCTCCCTCCTCCATCTCTCTCCCCGACACATCTCTCTCTCCCTCCCTCCCACCTTCTCTCTCTTCTAGAGAGGAGAGAGAGAAGGAGGGAAGGAGAGAGAGACACTGCCGGAGAGGGAGGGAGAGATGCGTCGGAGAGAGAGAGAGAGAGAGAGAGAGAGAGAGAGAGACTGCCTTAGTTGGGGCTCACATGTTAAACTTGAAGATTTTTTAGGGCAAAGTTCAGGCCCAAAAAAATAGGGATGGGATTAATACGAATGAAGTTCATACTGATGTATTAGAATGGCATCAAGGGGCTAACACATCAGCTCCAAAAAGTGATGTATACTTTTTGGGGGTGCTTATCACTTTTCAGTGCTGATGTGTTCACCCCCTGATGCCATTCTAATACATCAGCACGAACTAATGTTCATACCTAATCTTTTCTGGAAAAAATAGCCCTTTCCCAGAAAGCAGAAATATTTATTACAACAAATAAATTAGAAAATTACTATTTCCAGTATCATCAGGATTGGCATGGACAACAATAATAGCCCCTCCAATAATGGAAATTGGTCTAGTGGGAGGAATGTGCAAACAGAAACCAGCGCTAGAGAGAATGATCTTATTACAACATTAATTGGACATTTTTTTTTCACAAAAAGAAAAAAGAATTAACAGTGCCTGAAACACAAGAAAACCACAGCACATTGTTAGTGGCAAATGGAATGTTATGAGCACTGAAATAAATCTATTCCCATTAAACGATTTGTATTTAAGCAAAATTTTCTTCATCAATAACAATACAATTCACAACCATAGCAATTAAAGCAATAATAATGATGATGTTGATGATATTGTTAATTGAGCAAATGTCCTGTCCAGGATTTGGTGTCCCTGATGGTGTTCATGACATCAAGGGAAGTCATATGGAATAAAATGGGTGGGAATTTGAAAATTCATCTAACCCTTGCCCATTTTATTTCGTATGAAGTCCCCTAGTGTCCTGGACACAACAATAATTTTGCACACTTAAAGGGAAAATTAGGAATGCATACCATCCTTGCCAGTAGTGACTTTTCCAAGATCACCAACATGACGGGTCTCATCCTCAGGAGCACCATTCTCTTTGCCAGCAGAACTAAAATGAGGTCCTGCAAATCGAACAAGAGCCATTAGAAAATTTGGGTGAAGAAAAATAATTGTTCTGCCCCGTTGGCTAAAAATATAGAGATGAGGCTCTTCTGGTCGTGTGCAATACTAGAGCAAGTATTTGTTGTGACACCAGGGGCATGGACATGGAATCGGGTAAGACCAAGATTAACACTTAGACCAGGCTGGGAGAGGCAGGGAGTCCACGTGTTCTGAGGATTTAGTCAGATGCTCTAAGAGGCTTGGATACCTTGATTATCCAAAAAAGACTAGACCAGGTTGTGTTACTAAGGGTATGCAAGAAAATCAAAAGGAATGATAGAATGAACCTATTGATTCTATTGAACTAACAATACATTACAAGAATAGAGATCGTGAGACAATCGAGAGATTGTGACAGATTTTCCTGTTATCGCCCTTTGGGAAGTCTTCACAAGTAATTCAAATTCAAATTCCTAATCTGTATCTTCATTTTCTGGAAACTCATAAAGTCTTCCATCCAACTTGATCAATGAACTTACATAAACCCTTTAATTGTATTTGACTAAACCTATATATTTGTAGAACAATTATTTGGGTAAAGTGCATTCAGAGCTTGATTGCAAATGCCTCAAAGTAGCAAATAGTATGTATTAACATGAGAACCAATGACAAGGAGACTGATTTAGTCAAGGAAAGGATTTGTAAATGGAGACTGAATGCATATGCTATTTATAGATTCAATAACTTCAGATTTCTAATGTGTATTTTGCTTTTGATCTTCTATCTCAGCAAAACCAAATTGGTCTGTCAAAACAATTTCTTTTTAAGTTATTTATTATTTTATCAACTTAGTATAATTTATTATTTTAGAAATGAATCATCCAATTTAATCAATATAACTAAGTAGATTAAAAAAATATGAAAAAGCAAAAAAAGGTTTATATTTCACTTTTTTTAAATGTGTCTTAATTTTTCCCTTGCTTTCTGTAATGTGTGAAGCTTGATTTGTTGGGTTAGCATAAGAAATTCAACCCAAAATCTAACCTGGATATAACCCGAATATGAAAATTTTCTATGTAAATCTTGTATTGTGCATGATTTCTCTCTTTGTTTTGTTTTGTTTTTGATTGCATTACATCTCGTTTCTTTTGTGAAGAAGAAGCAAAAACGATCCTAACAATTGGTATCAGAGCAATGTTTGATTTGAGTGGGAGCAATGGCGGGAACAACAATGGTAGAAAAACCTGCACAGTTTAATGTTGAAAAATTTAACAATATAAACTTTGCTTTTTAGAAGATACAAATAGAGGATTATCTTTATTAAACCCTTGGAGAAAATGAAAAAAATCTGGCGATGATGACATATGAAGACTAGGAAATTATGACCGTTTTGCCACTGGGTGTCTATGTTGAAAAATTCTTGGCATGATAACGTGATAAAAATAGAAAATTCTGTACAACCACAATTTTTGCAAAATTTTAAGGATTTTTTCAGTAAAAACCTATCTAAACATGAAATTGGAGATTAGGATTCCTGTTTAGACCTAAAAAAACATAAAAATTCATAAGAAATTGGATCTTTTGAAGTAGTTTTGCAAGTGTAAATATTTTGAAGATAAAATCTAGGGTTTGAAGAAAATTTTGGGAATTTGAAAGAGTAAAAAATGGAAGAACACAACAAGCTTTGGAAATCCGATTTTCTATAATAAGAGACAAATAACTTTGCAAAGCATACATGTTTTACTGTTTTGTTTAGATTCTTAGAATTATTTTGATATAAAATTTATACAAGTAATGATGTAAAATATACTTGTTTTCCTATTTTTGTTTAAGATCTTAGAAATTTTTTGATAAAAAAAAGAAGATAAGTTTGAAAGTTAATGATTCTCTACAAGTAATGATATTAAATATATATGTTTTCTGTTTTGTTTAGGATCTTAAAGTTTCTTAATGAAAAGATATATTTTCAAAAGTGATTTTTCATTGTTTGTCTCATAAGCTTTTATGAAGAAAAAATGTTTATGATCTATGATGTGTGTTGAGTTACATAAGTCTTATATTATGTAAGTATTATATATCATCCATTGTTTCCTCATGTTTGATGTCTGATTCCATGTTAATGCTTAAAGTTACATGTTGACCATGTTTAATTAGTATGTATAAGAATTTATGTTTAATTCCTTCAAGATTTGATAAGGATGTATCATGCCATGCATATTTTTCTGTAAGCATCAACATTATTCATGATTTTGAAAAGAGAGTTATGTTTAGATGTACTTAGATGGCCAAACAAATTTTTTGTTTTACAAAGTATGTACTAACTATATATTTTTACAAGAGAACATTAATTTTGAAAAGAAAAATAAGAGATTTTGAAAAGATAAAGTTGTTAAAAAGTAAAACATGCATTCATGCATACTTTTGTGAAGATATGTGATAGATTATAATATGGTAAATGTTATGATATGTTGTGCTATGTATTATGTATGTGATTGTGTAAAAAGCTCTTTATGGTTAGAGAAATGTGAAGTTTTTTAGTTGGAACTTAAGAAAGTGAGTTGTGTTTAGAAGAAAGACATGTACATAAACTTTGTTGAGAAAATCCTTATGGATTGAAGTGTGAAGGTTTTTAAGACCAATATGAAAGTAATATGAAATATGTGATGTAAAGAACCTACCCAATAAGTTTATATGTGGGCTTATGAATGTAATGTAAAATATGTGATGTGAAGAACTTACCTAACAGGTTTATATGTCAACTTATAAAAGTGATGTGAAGTATGTGACGTGAAAACTTGTCTAGCAGGTTTGTATGTGAGATGTGGTGTAAAAACCTACCCAACAAGTTTGTATATGTACTTGTGTATGTGAGATATAATGTGATGTGTTAAGACCCAAGAAGGTTAAAGAATGAATACCCATTGTGTTTGTGATAACTTGTCCATAGGTTGATATGTAGACTTTTGATAACATGTCTATAAGTTGATATATAAACTTTTGATAACCTACCTATAAGTTGGTATGTGGGATTGTGATAACCTATCTACAGGTTCATATGTAGACTTTTGATAACCTATCTACAGGTTGGTATGTGGGCTTGTGATGACATTATGTGTTATGAATTCGATAACCTAGGTCATATGTGTGAAAGATAAGAACCCAAGATGGCTAAGAGTGATAAATTCTATTTATGAAAATTTAGAGATCCTAAGTGTGAAAGAAGTTTTAGAAAATGAGAATGCTTGAAAAAGTTTATGTGTTTAAAGGTCTTTCAAGGATTCCATTTGAAATGAAGGTTTTGAATGGTCATAAGCATTCAAAACTCTACAATAAGGTGGAAGTTGGCGCAACTGGCTAAGACCATCAACGTTGAATTTAAGTACAAAAGATTTGTTGCCAATAACTTGACAGACCTTAACCCGTCGATGCTGGACAAGTGGATATCCACCCAAGTGATGTGGAGGCTATGGCGATGAATTGCACCTATTATTAGGAGCAATTAAAGGTGTTGTTGTCGATTAAGGAGATGCGACGGAAATCATGACAAATGTGGAGCAAGAGGCAATCAACAATGACCCGTGTTCTTAAAACCAGTTTACTGTGGTGGTGGTACACATATGTGAGGGGTAGAAAAAAGTGGTGAAGAGTGCAATATATGGGTAAAAGTTTGACCTTGAACAATGCAATTCATTCGCCTAGATTGTTGAAAAAAGAGAGAATATCGTCTCCCTAACAATCTCCTAACCATGGATGAGGGAGAGGGAGTTGGATATAATTTTTTGTTTATTAAGGGAGAAGGCACTTTTTCTTCCATTTGGGTAATGTTAGGTTTAAATAAGAATTTTTTATCTGATGGTACAATATTTTCTGAAATCAACAATGTCGGTTTAGGTAGGGCTGTCAACAGTCCAACATGAATCCGATATGCCTATATCTGGATTTGTATTCATTTATTTATTTGAATATTGGATCAGATTCAAATATTTTATGGTATTTACAAACACATTAAGGACTTACGAATTATAGAGATAGAAAATGATTAATAGATCAACAAGAGAATCGGGAACTAGCTATAGGGGGCTTTCTTTCATTCAAATTGGGAATGGGAGATGAGAAATGCGTCAAGGTTAATGTTATCATATTCATATGTTGTATTCTACATAACATGTCCTACAACATTATAAATATTAATTATATATTAATTTCACTGGATTCGGATATTTAGTCGAGTAATCGATTCAGATATTAATGCATTTGAATCGAATATTTATGGATAGAACACGAATCGATTATGATAAAAATCGGATTGTTGACAGCCCTAGGTCCAAGGAGGTCCCAGGTAGGGGTGGCAATGTTTGATATGACCCATAACCCAACATGAAATAAGTGGTTTAGGGTTTACTGTAAACATGTTTTGGGTCAAAGTGGGTTAATTAATAAATGGTCAGGTTCGGGTTGACCTATATCGTCATATACCCTTAACTTGACACTACAAATCTGACCCTCATATGCAAATTACCACATAACCCGTGAACCCGATACGAACCCAACACAAAATAAGCATGTTCGGATTGATTGTAAATGTGTTTTGGGTCAAAGGGGTTGACCCGCTTTGACACGATTAATAAATGGGTCAGGTCGGGTTGAGTCATGTAGTCGTATACCTTTATTTTGACATGAACCCAACCCGCCAACATGAATTGCCACCCCTAGTCATATGTGTGAGATAATAACCCAATATGGCTAAGAGTGATAAGTTCTGTTTATGAAAATTGAGAGATCCTAAGTATAAAAGAAATTTTAAAATGTGAGAATGTTTGAAATAGTTTATATGTTTAAAGGTCATTTAAGGATTTCATTTGAAAGAAAAGTTTTAAATGATCATAAGTATTCAAAACTCTACAATAGAGTGGAAGTTGGCGCAACTAGCTAAGACCCTCAACGTTGAATTTGAGTACAAAGGATTTGTTACCAATAACTTGGCAGACCTTAACTCACTGATGCTGGACAAGTCACTACAAGAAATTAGGTCTTTTGCAACGCTCAAAATCGTTACAAATACTCTTACAAAACGCTGCAATTGATTTTTTGCAGCGTTGTTGAAATTGCTGCACGTTCGACATTATAAACCCTTCACTTCCGACCAATTGCAGCGATATCATAAAAACGTTGCAAATAGTATCATTCCTAGTGAATAATTTTGGTTGCAACTTTTCCACAGGGATGGCTGTCAATGAATAATTGCAGTGATTTTAATCGTTGTAAAAACTCCCAAAATCGCTGCAAATACTCCATATCAAAAGCAACGCTTCCTATGTATGTTGAATTTAAAGTTATTTCCAAGGAAAAAAAACGCTGCA
>JAOXJP010050275.1:0-16051 GCA_025762735.1 Platanus orientalis
ATATAATATATATATATATATATATATATATATATATATATATATATATATAACATATATTAATTTTATATATATTTTTTTGAATTTCTGAGAAAATGCCAATTTTTTACAAAAAGTGTGTTTAAAAATTACATTTAGTGAACTAACCTACAAAAATCACACTATAAGATTGCATTTGCTTAACACAAAATAACACACTATCAAATTTTTGAAAACCATTAATAATTATATAAAATAACTAATTAATTTTAAATTTTTGGATTAATTAAAAATATATATATATTTTAATTTCAAGTTCAACCATAGATCTATGGTCTATTATATCATATATAAAACATATATTAATTTTAGAATTTTTTTATTTTTGGAAAAATGCATATTTTTTACAAAAAGTGTCTTTAATCCATCAAACGCCACTTAAATCTTGTTTTTAATGCAATAAATTGGTAGATCTAACATCTAAATGTATTGATCTATCATTTTATTGCAAAAAGAATGAATCAAAACAAAGTTTTGAGTAAAAAATCATACATTTTTATCTTTCGTAAAAAACCCCCAAAATCTCTCTGTTCAATCCGCCAAAAAACAAGTTTTTGATCTTCATGACTTGTTTAAAATGGCACACAATGGTCTAAGATGCGAAATCTGAAGAAATTTTTTTTGAGAGAAATCGATATTTGGAAAAGCAAAAACAAGAAAATGTAAGAAATGGGGCTTTACGGTCGACTTTGTATACTCTCGGCCCAATCCATAGTTGGATCACTTGGATCAGACAGGATAAGCCGATCCAGCAATCCAACCATGGAAAACCTGATCTAGAGGCCGATACATACTGAATCCAATTTACATAAAGGATCGAGATCGGACCAGGATGATCCCGATCTAATCCGGCCGATCCGAACCCGAATTGGCCGATTTTTAGAACCCTGAGTGCTGCCATACTGGAAATAACCTATATTGTTCCTTTGAGGAGAACTTCCTGGTCTGCGAGCTCTATAAGATGATATAGGCTTATTAGTCCAGCCTGGAACTGCTAGTGCCCCATTAGGCTAGAATCTAGGAATTGTACGGCTCAATGATGACCCTGGAGTCTGAGATTGCATGCGGGAAGAATTATCAGGGAAAGATTGTCTTTATTGGGTTCCCTTTAAGTGATCCTCCGTTATATATGCTATATAAACGGCATCGGTTAGCGTAAGGAGGCGAGTAGAACACAGATTAACTGCATTTTGAGGACGCAAACCACGTCTGTGAAGAGCAATCATGAGATCATCATCCCAACGAAACTGCGAACGTGCAACTAAGTGATGAAAGTGGTTAGTATATTCCTCCACAGTAGAGTAACCTTGTTGGATCTGTGTGAACTAAACATGGGCTCTCTGTTTAGCTCCTAGAACCTCAAACTTGCATCTCATAACTGCCTTCAGATCATCCTAATGTCTAAAAGTATCCAAATATATATCTCCTCTTTGTGGTTATCCCACCACATCTTGGTTGTCCCCTTTAGTTTCGCTTCAACTTCTTGCCATCCGGGATACTATGGAAATCAAAGAAAGACTTCAAATTGTGCAACCAATCAAGAAACACATCCATATCACCATCACCATAAAAATCCGGCACCTTTAGGATCACATTACGTCTGATGGCCTATTGGACAACACCATAAGAGTAATCATGGTCGTTTGCAAAGTCTTACCCAGGCCTATCCCGCCTAGGACTATGCTCTAACCTGTGATAGACTGTCTCTAATAACACATGGTTGCCACCATCTCCACCAATGATACTAGATGAGGCATTCTTAGTAGTTTATTGCTAAGGAGTTTCTTGAATAACCTTTTTTCCGTTTCCAGAACCTTGGGTTTGATTCATGGTTTTGAGAATGGCCTCCAACTGTTCCTTTATGGTATCATACTTGTCATCAACCTTTTTGCTCAAATTTTGGAGCTCTCTTTTTTAACCCCACAAGCTCAAGTGTTTGCTCATTCATCAACCACAACATTAAGAGAGGTCAGTGTTCTATCTCATTGATTAGTTATGAAAATTTCTTTAGGATCCCAACTAGATCAAAGCAAGTTGGTTCCCTAAGCTTTGATACCAAATGATGCGAAACCAAATGCCAAACACTTGAAGCAACTTCCAAATAATAAATAATAATCCAAAGAATTAATTCTGAAAATTTCTATCTAATGGCAATTTCGTAATTTTCTTTAAAATGAAAAATTACCAAAATACCCCTGTGATGCGTCAGAAAATTTCAAGCTTCTGGATTATTTTGTGAAAACCTTCAATGACTTCTCATAAAAATTTCAAAGGATTTAGAGTAGTCTAGCTATTTATTAAAAAAATTGTTCACTTTTGGTCATGCCCGAAAATTACAGAAACGTTGAAAATCAAATGCTTCAAGCATTCAAAAAAACTATTATTACCTCTTATAGTAGACCCCAATGCCTCTTGAAAAGTCCTAGAATCAGCCTCAATATTTGTCTCAGAGTGGAGATAAAAATCTAGAAAATTTATTTAGCCTTGATGTGCCACCTAGTAATACTTCAACCTACCCCTATTTTATAGGGGTTGGTTTTATGAAAGGAAAAACAGTTCAAGTAGGGTTGCCTAGGGGTTATGGGGATTGTGGTGAAAAGGTTTTGAGAAAGATGAAGGGGTTAGTGGTTAGTAATGAGAAAGGTGAGGAAAGGTAAGTGTTGTAGAAAAATTATAGTGAAGTAAAAACAAAAGAGAAATAAGAAAAGAAAATAAAGAGGAGATTATGAGAGAAGAGGGAAGAAGAAAAATAAGATTGAAGATGAGGGAGATTGAAGAGAAAGAATAAAAACAAAGGAGATATAAGAAAATAAAATAAATAGGAGATTATGAGAGAAGAGGGAATAAGAAAAATAAGATTGAAGATGAGGGAGATTAAAGAGAAAGAGTTTCTCTTACCTAGACAAAAACCGTGAGGAGAAGATGAAAGCCCACTTGTGGGTTTAGAAAAAAACAACTCTTATTATTCAAAATTTGTTAAAGTCGTTACACACTAGGATTATAACCCCTTTTAAAATTTTAGAACCAAAAGTACCTAAACTACCCCCTATTTGAGTCACACAACCAGCATTAAAACCCCCCTTATTTTACATATAAAAAAAATAACATAAATGACTAAAATGGCCCTAAACATCCCCAATTAACAACTCCTAGTCCTATGGCTGTAAAAAGCCTTACTGCATGCTAGTTTAAAAGTAAAAATGACTCCAAAACCCTAACTACCATGGACATCTTCCCCATTTCTTCTTTCCTCTGCAAATTTTAAGCCTAGGCTTCCAAAGAGGGTAAGCTTTCTCCAAATAATGTAAAGCTGCTACATCAGCCAGGACCTCAGCTAGATAGAACCAACTGATTTAAGCTGGCTCTAATACCAAAATTGATGCAGAACAATGGAAAGATACGAAAAATTGATTTAGAATAATTCTCAAGGCCTCAAATAATTTAAAATAAAGGAGAAGATGACAACAACAACAACAACAACAAACGGACTAATACCAACTATTTGGAATTTAAATTCACAAATAGTCAAGAAATCATATAATAGAATTTAAGAAAAGCGGTTAAGACGAGAAAGAACAGAAAATGAGAAAATAAAATAAAAGAACCCAAAAAGATATTTTTGTAATTTTAGATTGAAAATCCGAAAATTACCTAAATGCCCCTCTACCATGTCAAAAAATTCTGAAATTTTATAACAATTTCTAACATGTTCAAGGGTTCTACAATTAAATTTTCATTAAATTCCAACAAAAATTTATGGGTTAAATTACGGAATTTCAGGAACTTGAAGGTGCTTTAATGGAGGTTTTCAATATTTGCACATAAAATATGAAAAATGACGAAGAATAATAATGACAAAAAGAAGAATAAGAGAATAGTATAGAAAGAAAGAAAAAGTTTAGAAGAGACTAATTGAAAGAAAGAAAAATAATAGAGATGTATCTTACAGGAGAGAGGGAGCCTGCAGCTACACCTATGAAAGAAGAAAAGAGAGAGGAACTATGAATAGTATCAACCCTTGAAAATGAGAGATAAACCAGACTTGCAGCCTACCTGAGGAACACCCAATTCAATAAAATTTTAATAATTATTCATTGTAAAATTATGGAGGAGAGGGCGCCTTTAAATAGGTTTGCATCCTAATAAAATTAGAACTTTCTAAAAAAAGAAAATATTCTAAAATACATGTAACTTGCTACCTAAACTTCCTAAAATTTAAAACTTCATAAAACACACTTTTTAAAATCTTTAACTTGCTAACAACATTAATAACTTGTTGTACAAGTTTTCCCAATTCCTAGACTTTCCAAAATATAAAATTTCCTAAAACCTAAACTACTAAAACTTAAGACTTTCTAAAAAAACACTATTCCTGTTTTTACTTACACTCTCTTAGTAATTTGGTCATAACTTTCCCAAATCACCTTGGCTCTGCACAATCTTGGTCTCAGTAGAAATGTAACAAAATAATCTATCTAATGACACCAAAATCAAGCCAAAAGGAAAAAGTTTTGACCTTTGAAAAAGTGGACTAAACATAAAAAACAGGAGCACTCTATAAAAAAAATCCAATCACTTTTTTTTTTTTTAACATTATTGGCCTTATTACATGGACACATAAAATAAATGTTACCCCCATATAAGACCCTAAATAACCCCAAATAACTTGTACACTTGAATCTAGCCCTCTTATGTGGGGGCACATGCAAAGTCGCATAATATTGTCTGCATCACAAGCATATCAAGTGGAAACAATAAAAACTTCAGCAAATGCCTGCTTGGCTAAGTCAGTAAAGACCTATGTCATAGAGTGCCGAGTCTTAACTTGGAACCTGTTAATACCTTTAAGTTTTTTATTCAATAAAAACTGATTTATCATGTGTGTCGATGTGTGTAAGGGCCACCACTAATAGGGATAAGAGACCACACAAAAACTGAGAGAAAGAGAACAACATGTGTGTCGATGTGTGTAAGGGCCACCACTAATAGGGATAAGAGACCACACAAAAACTGAGAGAAAGAGAACAAATAGTATATCCCAACTAGGTTCAAGAAATTTGCATATACAACAAATGGAATGCTTCGGAAAATTGCTACAATTGCCAATCTCCTAGCATAAATCCAAACTAATTTTCTAATGCTCTAGTTCAATGTAATAATTTGTGTTCAATCACTTTCTTCCAAAGTTTTATGGTACAACTCAGAGCTTGATCTCATGATAACTAATGCAACTATGAATCTCCCTTCTTGTAAATTGGCATCACGATGCTTTCCTCCATTCATCCAATATCTTCTTACTTCTAATAGTCTTATCAAACAAATTAGTTAACTAGGATAAGACATCTTATAACATGCCTTTCCAAACCTAAACTAGGATACCATCTCAGGCCCAAAGACCTTTCCTGCCTTATCATTCTCAATGCCTCTTTAACTTCAAACAACCTACTTCTATGAAAGTAGCTATGATCTCCATCTTATTAACACTCCTAATTCCTCCTACATCGACATTTCTTCTGTGATCCCTCATTTAATAAATTCTAAAAAAAGTTCATCCACCTTTTCTTTAATCTTCTTGGCCGCCCTAAGATGCTCTAATGTCACACCCCGAACGTGGACATCTTCTTGAGACGATCTCGGATTCGAAGTGTGACATTTCACTCTCATCTTTTACTTCATTTACTACATTTCCATTGTAGCTTTATTGTACTTTCATTTCTTTTATTTGTTTACATCTCAAATTGTTCTTCGGTAATTATTAAACATACATAGTGGAATAACATTTATCATCAATTTCCATCATTCATTTGTGCAGTGGAAAATTTAATATAATTTCCTTTCACATATACAACAAAAATAATAAACAACTAACCATCATTTCACTATCAAATCTCTAGTCATTTTCCACCACCGTAAGGAGTCTCAATCTCCGATAAACAAGCATTTAAAAGAAATCTTTACAACTCACAAAATTCAATATCATAAATTGAATTGTTCAATGAAGTAATAATGAGGATATACAAAGTCCAACGACTAATCAACAACTAAATGTTGGCATTCTCTCTCATACCTTCCTCCATCCTTCATTTCTTCCAACAATGCACCTATTCACTATACCTCAATCTGAGCTTAACGGGCTCGTAAGTAATCATACAAAACATACAACAAGATAGGATCAAGCCAAGCACGAACTTTTAGGATAGCAAGATATCATATAGTCTTGAAATCAAAATGCGGATTCAATACATAAAACATTTTGCAAGCATTTACTAAAGTTTATACAATTTACTTTTCATAGAATACTTGTACAATTTCCTCTTTCTTTTAAAACCTTGTACATTTTATCTTTCTTATCAATCTCATACGATTTCACTTTCTTTACAAAGCTTATGTATTTTTTCTTTTTTATCACATTTTTATACAATTTCATTTTTTTCCTTAGCACTAGTACACTTTCTCTTTCTTATCAGCACATACACATTCACTCTTTCTTTTCACTTTCACTTTCTTATCATGTATTTTTTCACTTTACTTTCAATACTTAAACACTTTCATTTCTTTCAAAACTTATTTATGCATTTTTGCTTTCTTAACATATTATGCCATTGTTTAACCCCCAATGGCGGGATCTTGGCCATTGTTTAACTCCTAATGGCGGGATCTTATGCCATCGTTTAACCCCCAATGAAGGGATCTTGGCCATCATTTAACTCTCAATGGCAAGATCTTATGCCATCATTTAACCCCCAATGGTGGGATCTTGGTCATTGTTTAATTTCCAATGGCGGGGTCTTATGCCATCATTTGACCCCCAATGGTGAAATATTGGCCATTGATTAACTCCCAATGGCAGGATGTTTCTTTTCACTTATCACTTATCATTGTCCACCTATCGTCTATCATTGTTTTCTTATCACTTTTCTTTGTTTACTTTGTACTTCTCATTTTTCACATATTGATATACACAATATCATTTCTTTCAAACCATAAAATCTGTTCAGAAATTCATTTTGCATTCCATAACGATAAACCCAATATGATGTTCAAACATATATTCTTTTACCTTAATTATTATTTACTCAATTGGTATTTATTCAAAATACGTTCATATAGAAAATCTCACAATCGGAGCCAATCGGAAATACAATACAAGATGCTTAACCCTTTTATAGAACATATATGGAACTATGAATGCCGGAAACATTTTCAATTCTCATACAAGTGAAATAAAGTCAAATATCAAAACATTTTAAATCTCATGTGAAGAATCTGTAGAATTTAATTTATAAACCTCCTTGAGAAAACATGGGTGAGTATGCATGCTTTGGCAACCAAATAATTGCAAATCCCAAGTTAACAATGAAGATCTCTAAGATCCTAGCACGGAAAACAGAGAATCATTTGTGAATCACAAGGATAAGCAAAGATCTATGAGATTTAAGCAAGGACAACTCATAAAAATAGAGACATTTCCATACCATAAACATTAAAATCCACGATTTCTAGGGATCTAAGAGAAACCAAAATGTGTGCATATCCTATATTACTTATTCAAAATCCATAGAGTTTAGATCAAAACCCCCCATATCAAAGCTTAGAAATAATTAGATGTAAGATCCTAAAAGTAAAAATATGTGCATGCATTGTATCACTACTTATCATAGTTATTTCTCCCTTGAGCTTCATCTTCAAGAAATTTTTCCACAACTCTTTCTCTGCAATATTTGCAGTGTAGAACACCAAAAATAATAAGATCTTATAGAAAACTAGAAAAAAAAATTCAAAACTAAGCCAAGTTTCATGGTGTGGGTTCTATGGCTTACCTTTACCAAATAGGGGATTCCTTTCCCCTTTCTCCCAAAACACTTGTTTCCTTTCTTCTTCTTTTTCTTTTTTGTTTATTTCTTATATTTTTAGGTCTAAATAGAGAAACTCAAGTGTTTTATTTTGTCACAAATGGATCCCACACAAATTAGAGGCAAAATAATGTGCTAGCCCAAAAATTCCTGAATTTTCAGAATTCTAGCCCCATTGATCGATCATGACTTTTTCATGACAAATCATGAGTTTTTGATCGATCATGGAATCCCTATCCTCAGGCAAAATCTAGTTTTTCAGTCTATAAGTATCGGGCAGTCTATGATTGATCATGCCCCTTTTATGATCGATCATGGGTCCTCATGATTGATCATGAGTTCTCCCATGCTTGATCAGGCAATGTCTTATTTTCCAACTGTGTACAATCAGGCTTCCATGATCGATCATGCTTCTTTCATGATCGATCATGACTTGAAATTTTAGTTTTCACTATGTTTTCTCCATGTCAACCCTCTTAACTCCATTCAATTTTCATTCTTCTATTTTCATTCTTATGACATAATTAAGTCCCAAAAGAACTAAAAAAAAGTCATCTTGATTGCATTCACATGGTGCATCATTAATGAATAAATAATATCAGGTTTATGTTTCAAAAAATTACCAAAAATAAATGTGGGGTGTTACATCTAAAGTCTCCACTCTTAATCCATCTTTTTTTATACATAAACGTTAGTAGTTAATTTATTAGTAGGTGAAGATGGGTTTTAACATGATTTAGGTATCTACATTTTCTCTCCCTAACACTGGCAAGTTCGTATACATCTGTCTCACCATCCCCAATACAACTTACTATAAAGGTCATCATGTGCTGTCAATTTAAACTTGCTTACCGCTTCTTAGCTTTCTTTTTAACACTTTATACCTTTCAAAGTTTTCCTTGTTTCTAGTCACCAAACCTAAAATATGACCTCTTAACTCTAATAGGTGTTTGGACTTTATCATTATACCAAGTTTCTTTAAATAATTGGTTTTTCTAACCTCATTCGCTACTCTTTCAATGCAGCCATCTCATTCCATACATCATTAATTTCTACTTATAGATTTCATTTCCTTCATTTATTAAATTATCTCTAAGTACACAACTTTTTTTTCTCCTTTTACGTTCCACCATTTAGTACATTTGCAATTGATCTCTCATTTACTTCTCTTCCATCTCATAATAAAAACATCTAAAATCACTAACCCATGTTATACAATTATTATTATTTTTTTGATAGATAAAGGAATATTATTAACAAGCAAAAACAAGGGAATGCATGAGTAATACATCCCCTAAACTAAGGGGCAGACACCAAAATAACACTATCCCACTCAAACATCCAATCAGAAAATTTAAAATCCCTAAAAATAGGCAAATGGGACACCCAATGGAACAGACACGAGAAAACCACATTTGGGATCTTCCAATCCTCCACTGCCTTGTCTTTAAAAATTCTATCGTTGCATTCCTTCCATAACACCCAACAAATAACAAAAAGAACACAATCCCATAAGACCTTTCCTCTCAAAGAAAAGAATTTCATCTTCCAACCTTTCCAACCTTGAAGCACCTCTTTTATGTTTTCCTGCATGGCCCAACTCAGCCCAAAACAGTTCAAGAAGAAGTTCCAAACACTCCTAGCCACCAGACAGTGCACTAAGAGGTGAGTAACCAATTCCACGTCCTTACGACATATCACACATCTATTTGGCTGATAGAATCTTCTTGCTTAGCTTATCCATGGTTAGGATTTTCTCCCAACATGTTAACCACAAAAAGAAACTTACCTTTGTGGGGACTGGTGACCTCCATAAGAACTTTCATAGCGTGAACCGAGAGACCTCCTCAAGGCTTTTATTAAAGGAACTCACCGAAAAGATCCCTTTCGAATTTTTGGACCAGATACGCCTATCCTATTCATTATCCGAACCCAATCTCGCATTCTCAACCTTATATTCCAAAGTTTCCACCTCTTCCATCTCCCAGTCATTTAGATTTTTTCTCAACTTGAGATCCCACGCTATATTTCCACCTTGCTCCCCCACGTGCGGCCTAACCGTACCTTCTTTAAGAGTCGCCAAGTTATAAAGATTAGGAAATTCCCTTCTCAAAGAACCATTTCCACACCAAACATCAGATCAAAATCTCACCCTCGTTCCTCTTTGCACCGAGAAAGAAATAAACTTTGAAAAAGTCTCTAAGTCCTTACAAATGCCTTCCCAAACACTACATCCATGAGGGCCATTTGGAATATTACTCACCCAACCCATAGCCTCCTCCCCATACTTAACCGAGATCAACGTTCGCCAAAGGGCATGCCTCTGCTTTCCGAATCTCCACAATCATTTTCCCAATAATGCTTTATTCATTAGCTTCAGGGACCGAACACCCAGGCCATCTTTGTCCAAGGGTCTACACACTTTTTTCCATTCCATCAAATGGAACTTTGGCGAACCATCAGAATCATTCCAAAGGAAATCTCTACGGATTTTCTCCAACCACTGGATAATAGAGGCGGGGGCAAAAAACAAAGAAATGAAGTACAATGGCATACTTGAGATAACACTCTTAATAAGCACTAACTTCCCACCCTTTGACATGAATTTTCCTTTCCATGAGGAGAGACACTTTTGAACCCGCTCAACCTCTAGCTCCCACACTGCTTTCTCTTTATACCTTGCCCTGAGGGGTAAACCCAAATATTTCATAGGGAGATTAGCCACTTGACAATCAAACAGCTCAGACAGCCTAGCCACGTTATCCACCCTTCCAACTGCCAACATCTTGCTTTTATGTAAGTTCATTTTCAACCTTGATGTTGCTTCGAACATCAAAAGGATGCATCTCAAGGCTTTGACCTGGACCTCCACTAGCTTTAAAAAGAACAAAGTGCCATCAGCAAATTGCAATAGGAAAATCGTAGGCCCTTCCTCCCCCATCCTACATCCTTCCACCAAACCACAAAACACAGCTCTTTCCATCAACAAGGTAAGAGCCTCAACCACCAAAATAAACAACAACGGGGATAGTGGGTCACCTTGGCGAAGGCCTCAGCTACTTGGAAAAAAAACCTTGTGACGGATTCACTAAAACCGAGAAAGAAGCCGATGACACACACACCTTAATCCAATTACACCATCTAGAACCAAAACCCATCCTTCGGAGGGTTGATAGTAAAAATTTCCAATTCACATTATCGTAAACCTTTTCCATGTCAATATAAAGAACTAACCCCTTAACATGGAATTTCTACCATCAGTCAATACATTCATTCACTATGAGGCTGCTGTCTAAGATCTGTCTTCCACTTATAAAAGTCCCCTACTCCTAAGAAATCAAATCACTCAACACCCTTCCCAATCTTCTCGCCAGAATCTTGGAGAGTAATTTATAAATACTATCCAACAAGAAAATGGGTCAAAAATCTTTTAGAGCCTTTGCACCATTCTTTTTCGGGATCAAGGTAATAAAAGTTGAATTAAGGGTTCTACACCAGGATGCCCTCTGATGAAATTCTCTTAAGCCCAGCCATAACATCATTTTTAATCACCTCCCAGAAGACTTTGTAGAACTTCATAGGAAATCCATCTGGATCTAGGGCCAAATCTTATTTTTGCTGCTCTGACACATTTAAAGTGCAACCCCTCCAGAATCGGCCGATACCCAAAAGGCTCTTTAAACAATGAGCTAAAATAATCCACCACAACATTTGCAATAGCTCGTGGCTTCGTCACCCATTCCACTCCCATTTGAAGTCCATCCAAACAATTATTCTTCCCATTAATATTTACAATCTTATGGAAGAACCTTGTATTCCCATCTCCCTCCTTCAACCAAGAGATTCTAGATTTTTGTTTCCAACTAATCTCCTCCATTAAAAGTATCTCATATACTCCATTTTTTCCTCCTCACGTAGGATCTTCTCTGATTTGGATAAGCCTCCTTGCTGTTCTTGCCTATCTAATCCGCCAATACTCTCTAAACATACCTTTTTCTTCTCTGCAATACTGCCCAAAACCTCCTTATTTCATCTTTTAATTTCTTTTCTGAGAGCCCTCAACTTTTCACCAAACACAAATCCCACTGATCCTTCAAACTTAGCCCCTATCCACCATTGTTTTACTTTCTCAACTAACCCATCAACCTCCAACCACATTAATTCAAATTTAAACGGCCTCACCCCTCCCCCCCCCCCACGCTCTTCCACCTGCAACATGATAGGGATATGATCTGACACAATATTTGGAAGTGTAATTTGCCTCGCCATCTGAAATTGCTCCTCCCAATCCTCAGACATCAGAACCCTATCCAACCTACTAAAGGATGGTCTGTCCTACTTATTCGACTAAGTTAATTATGTTCCTTCCAACGGCGGATCCATTAACTGGTGACAAGAGATAAAATCCGAGAATCTTCTCATATGAATCGAACTTCTACCCCCTCCCGATCTTTCCGACAGAAATCTAACAACATTAAAATCACTTACAATGCACCAAGGGAGCTTCCACTCATCTTACACCTTAGCCAACTCCTCCCAAAACACCTTACGGTCCTCATGATTCACAGGGCCATACACCCCCAAAAACATCCAAGCAAAAAAACAATAAGAAGAATAGCATTTAATGGAAATAGAATGGGAGTCAATACGTACCTTAGATACATCTATAGAATTTTTGTCCCAAGCCATCAAAATACCTCCAACTCTGCCCAACGCCTCTTTATGAACATAACCAAAATTCCTCCTTCCCCATAACAGAGGCCCCACCCTACTGGTTAACTGGTTCATCTTAGTCTCCTATAACACCATCAATGGTATCTTCCTGCTTCGAATGATATCCCCCACAGCTTCCTTCTTTTACTCCCTACTCCCTAGACCCCTGATGTTCCACGATAGAATATTAAGTCTCATTGTGCAACCTATCTAATTTAGCCCCATTTTCACTCATTCCCTCTCGCATCCTCCTCTTACTTTTACCCCTTCCTAGAACTAAGCCTTCATAGTTTATAGTAGGTTTCTCACCTCTCTTTCCCCCCTACACTTAGACCGTCTGAACAGACTTCTTCCCCTTTCTTGATTAATGCCACTCCACCACTCGATTTCTCTAAACAGAGCTTCCACCTCGCCCTCCATGCCTTCAAAGGAAATACCCATCCTACTAATTTCTTTAATCTGTTTGAGCACCCATCTTGAAGAGAAAGGAGGAGGAAGAAGTGGGGAGGAACCAACTGTCCTCCGACATTTACTCTGACGAATCAAACTGTTTCAGCTCAACCCAGACCTTCTTCCCCTTGCCCTTAACCCACCTAGTTCTGACATTGCTTCCTTCCATCGCTTTCCCTTCACGAATGAAAATACTCCTATTATTAGGGCAATCGCGTCCAGCCTTTCTATTTGATTCCTTCTTTCGCTCGATCATCCCTTCTTTTCTTTACAATGCCTTTCCATTTCCTTAATAGGGCTCGGGCTTGATATGGCCAACCCTCTCTTCAAATATGAAGTGGATTTTAAATTAAGTTTAACTATGGGCCCCACCCCTTTAAAGCCATTCTTAGCGAACCTCTTGGGCTTCAGCCCAGACTTTTCATCCCTGGGCCCAACATCTCTTTGCCTAGATAAACCGGTCCACATCTCCCTCGGTTTAAATCCACCATCCACCCGATTCAACTCAAACCCACCCTTTTATCCCACTTCCAGCCCTTCCTTCTTCCACGATCCTTCCCTCCGTACTACTCTATCGACCTCCTATTTGCCATGTCCCCCAACAAGGCAGAAGGCTTGCATGTAGACCAAGCCTGATTTTCAAATTTCAAAACTTTCTTACCGTCCCACCTGAGATTACCAAAATGCCATTTCCCATTCTCCTTCCTATCCTTCAACCGATGAGCTTTGACATGATTCCGGCCATGCATTTCCACATCACCAGCCGATCTATCCCCATCTCGATGCCTACCTCTTTCCTTACTTTTATCCATCCTATTATCATGGATTCCTGATGCACATTCCAACATCCCTGAAAGATCTCGCCAAACCAAACAACAAAACTTAAATTGCCCATTAGAAAACTACACCACCTCTGAGAATGCTGACATGTCTGGAACCTTTATCCTGACCCACTCCCATGACAAACCCTCGCAAAAATCCACTTGAAGAAGCCCACCCCCAATCTCCCCTAATGCCTCCATTGTGGGATGACACCACAGATGAGCTGGAATCCCATAAACTCTTATCCAACCTTCCTTCGCCTCCTTCGACAGACTGTGACAACCTACTCAAAGGTGCAAAACATCTAACAAAATAAAAAGGTCTCCCCATTCCCTCATTCCCAACTTTAGCATTCTAATAGCTTCTTACTTGGAAGGAAACTTGAACAGGAAAAGATTATTGGGCAAGCGAATCACCCTGAGCTCACCTAAGATTTTCCACACTTTCTTTCACCAGTTGCATAAGGATATCTCCGACGGGATTCCTCCCTCGATTCTCCCTACCAAACAAGATTGCAGTTGCTCCATTCTACTTTGTGCTTCCACCGCATCCACCTCGATGATTTTCCCCCCTCCCCTCGCCTCCTTAATCACCGTCTTCTTCCCCTGCGGCCATCACTGATTTTTTACCGCCTCTGTAAAAGGCACACCATCCTTCACCTTCGAACTCTTAATGAGCCCTTCCGTCTCGATATGCCCATGTTATGCAATTAGGCTCTCTCCTTAGAGAAACTTGTAGTCTTTGCATATTAAATCATTCTATCCTTCTACTAAGGGGCAAAAAGTCTATCTGGATCCTATTTGATACAATTTTAAAAGTTGCCAAATGCTACCCCTTTTTTGAAATTAGTGTATCATTGCATGCCATTGCAAATTCTGAGATTGCATCTCCCGCTTTATTTTTTCTCGAAATCCATATCCTCCGTGAACTATGTTGTATCCTCTATATGCCCATTGCAAATTATTATCTTAAAATTGGTACCTTTCTTAAAAGTCAAACCTATATAAGTTAGTTGTGTACACCAATCACATGTGATATGATTTGGTGATGCTAAAAAATTGGTCCATGGAAATTTAGTTTTTATTAAGAAAGTAAAACATATCTAGTCACCAAACCTAAAACAAGACCTCTTGACTCTAATAGGTGTTTGGAACTTATCATTACACTAAGTTTCTTTATATAATTGGCTTTTCTAACCTCATTCACTACTCTTTTATTACATCCATCTCATTCCATACAGAATTAATTTCTTCTTACAAATTCCATTTCCTTCAGTTATAAATTTATCTCTAAATACACTATTTTTTTCTCCTTTTAGGTTCCACTATTTAGTACTTTTGCAATTTTTTTCCTTTTTTTCTCATTTTCTTCTCTTCCATCCCTTAATAAAAATATCTACAATCACTAACCCATGTTGTGCGATTAGGCTCTCTCCTTAGAGAAACTTGTAGTCTTCGCATATTAATCATTTTATCCTTCTAGTAGAGGGGTAAGTGATGCGGAACTAAATGCCGAATAGTATAAAACAACCTCCAAGAAGCAAACAACTATCCAAATATGAAATCTGGAAAATTCAGACCTAGGAGCAAATTTGTAATTTTCAAAAAGTTAGAAAATTACTAAACTACCCCTGACGTGCATCAGAAAAATTCCCAAATCTCCTACGCAGGTTTTTTTAAAATTCCTTTAACAAAGAATATCAAAAAAGTTCCAAAATTTATATCCCAAAACCCAAAATCGTGAAATCTGGGTGTAGGGCACTGTAGCAAAACGTCAGGCAGTGCTACACAAAACTGATCCCAACTTCATAACGACTGAAAATCTTGAGCCAAGAAATTTACTTCATCAATAACATGTCCAAACCTCTAGAAAAAAGTTGATTTGAGATCAGGATTCAAGCCAAAACTTCTAAAAAATTTCATCGAACTGTACCTAGAGAAGAGTTGTCGTTAGACCTGATTTGGACTTGCTCCTATTCAATAGGAGGTGATTGTAGTTGGTGACTACCCTTCCTATTTGGGTCTTCTAGGGGCTCGCAAGGTCCCTGCAAGATTTCTTGAAGAAATGATGAAAGATGAGAGAGATAGATGGAAGATGAGAGAGGATTATAAGAGGGTTGAGAGATTGATAGAGACGAGAGAAAGGGGAAGAAGGAGACAACCCACTCATGGGAT
>JAOXJP010050286.1:0-16051 GCA_025762735.1 Platanus orientalis
AGAGAGGCAGAATTACTACATCAATACGGGATATGCGATTCGGATTCTTAGAGAGGACGTACGAGAGATATTCTACCGGGATCCTTGTTTCGATATTTACAGGTTTGAATTGATTCCGTTGTCTCTGCATTTTGTTGGAACATCGTAGATATGGTGTTAGAAAATCTGATTCTGTGGATTGGAAAATTTTTATGTTTGATTTCTCTTTCGCCGATGCTTTAATAAGTTTTAATAAGTGATTGGGGAAATCTGGATAATTTGTGGTCATTGCTTTTAGAAAGTTTACAACTTGGAATCTTTGGATTCTTAGTGTCATGTGATTGGTGAGATTTTGGGGCTACGGACCTAATTGCGATTACCAGGTGACTCGTAGATTGGACTTTGCTTGATTGTTGGCACGCACATGTACTGATGTACCTAATGGATTGTTCAAGTGGTAGAGAGACTCTCACCTTGTTCTTCCTCACATGTGAATTTCTACTTACACTTGATGGAAACTGCTACATGCCTTGAAACTGTTAATCAGTTCAGGTTATATGTCTTCTTGGGGTTTGCTTCTTGTCATTAAAGAAATCAATGTATACAGCCAATCAAACTATATACAATTTAAGACTTGAGAGTCACAATTGTCACTTGTAGGCAATTAATAATGGTATCCTCATAATACAATGTAACAAAGTGGAAAGCTAAGTGCCGCAAGCCATGGGTTTTCATCCTTTGCTGGTGATTTCTGGTAAAGTGGTGTGTGTGTTTGTGTGTTTTTTTGGTGCTTTCTGGTAAAAAGTGTTGAATCCAGCCCCCATCTCTTTTGAATTGCTTCAATCGTTTCATCATAAAAAATCCAGTCCCATCTCATCCTGCTGGTTTGAATTTTCAAACTTAAATCAAAGCTGTTAACTAGGAGAGGTTTTGGGATAACTTTCCACACATTTTTTTTTCTTCTTTGCTCTTTTTTGAGATTGCCTGTGTTATTTCCTTGATTGGCCTTTTTTTTTTTAATTTTTACGAATACAATTTTTTTATTAGAAAAAGGGACAAGACATCCCAAAAAAGAGAGGAAAGCAAACAACAACAAAAACAAAAAAACCTACCCAAAGGGGTCCCAACACCCAAAGACCCAATGATCACAGAGGGTGGCACCCAATTATCCCATCCCAATCCCTCTTGAGATTTGCTGGCTTTAACAGTTCACAATCTTTACATTGAGGAGCCCACATCAGAATAAAGTCTTTAGGCTTTTGATACACTCTAAAAGAAGGCTCCGCATAGCCTTAAAAAATCCTTCTATTCCTTTCCAACCAAAGAGACCAACACACTGCTACCGGGACAAGACTTCAAATCCGTTTTCCTCTCGTTGAGAAAGCGTTTCCTTTCTAAGAAAGAAGAATGGTATACAAATTAGGCGGGGTATACCATCTCATTCCGAAGTCCTTAAGGACCCCAAACTAGACCTCCCAAGGAAAGGGGCAAAGCAACAAGGTGTGAGACACAGATTCCTCATCCGCCTTGCATAAGCAACAAAAGGCTGTCAGGATGAGCCATTTCCTTCGAAGAATATCTATCGTCTGAATCTTCTCCAAAGAGGCGGTCCACATAAAGAATTGTACCTTAGGAGGAACCAAGGCATACCATATGATTTTCCACAGGCTCTGGCTATCATTGTGGTTATCAAAGAGGTGTACACAAGATCACACGCTAAAAAACCCGTCAGAAATCGCTACCTAAACTTTTTTTATCATCCTCATCAAACTTCAACTCGGCCAATTCAACCCTACCAATTAGGATAGCAATGTCCCTCATCTCCTAATCGAAAGTTGGTCTTCGAAGGATAGGATGCCATATCGGAGGATTAAGGTTGGTGTCCAAAATCCAAATAGTCTCGCATTGATGCATCAAGATCTGTGGCCAAAGAGAAAACCAAGGGGAACTCCCTAAGTAGTGGCTGCTTTCCGCACCATTTGTCCTTCTAAATTTTTTTTCTTATGGCTATTACCTATCACCACTCTCAAGCCTTCCTCAAAGACGCTAAATACCTCATGATACCTTTCCAAGGGCTAACACCATACGAGCCACGAACAAAATAGGGGTCCCCACTGGGTAGCACACCATAGCGTGATGCAATCACCCTCCTCCACATGCTATCACAACCATTTGCAAAGCAGAGCTTTATTCATTACTTCTAAAGGACGTAAACCCAGACTCCCTTTGGACTTAGGGGTGCACACTTAGTCCCAAGCTACCAAATGAACCCCTTATCATCATCTCCCCCTTTCCACAAAAAGTCCCTTTGGAGTTTCTTGATTTGAAGAGTCACATGGACCGGGATAACAAAAAGGGACAAAAGTGCACCAGAAAGCTGGCTAAGGTGGCCTTTTTTTAATGTTAACCTACCTCCTTGATAGAGATGCTGGGCTTTCCATCCTTCAAGTTTCTTCCGCATCCAGACAACAACTGGATCCCAAACTTCCTTGTTCTTTGATTGGCCTTTCGTTGAGTTTCAATAAAAAATGATCTCTTTTGACCACAACATACTGGCTTTGGACATCTATTCATGAGGAGGTAGGATCATGGATGGGTCAAGAAAGAGGGAAAGGGTCTATAAAACACAGCTGTAACCTTTCTACTTTTAGTTGTTGCGCTTCTTTCAAAATGTCTCATGTTTAAAAACTATAAGAACTATTTGCAATATCAGAGAGTTATATTTGTCCATGTTGTCAACCTCTCTTGAAACAATGTCAGTATTTTCAATGATATGAGAAATTAAAGTAGACGGAAAAAGCCCTGGGAATATTTCTTACTTTAGTAGATTGGTCCTTGCTTGTTTGAGCCTATTCATGATTGTCTTTTCCTTTAATTGGTCATTGTATTAGGTAAATGGGTGCCATGAGATGCTCATACAGGTCATTTGGAATCCCAGGTTAGAAGGACACTAATTAACATGAATTAAGGCCCTGGTCAGATTCCTATCCGAACTTTGGTTGGAGAGATCTAGCTATCATTTTTAATTAATTTAGTATGGGTGTTTCAGTGGGAAACTCCGGAACTGTTCTTGCACCGCTGGTCCCAAATATGGATGAAGGTGGAGGGTTGTGTCAGGTTGGCAGCCAACATAAAATCCATTAAAATGTACCCAAAACCATATTGTCTTGAGATGTGAATGGAAATATGTGTCTACTTATTAATACTTACAGCCTTATAATTTTGCAAAGTTAATGTAGATATGCACAATACCATGCCATATGTTCGCACACACATGATATATAAGTTAACCTGTATATGTTGTAATTTTATTTCAGAGCAAAGTCCACTGAGGTTTTAAAACTTGAGCATGTATTCCAGGATTTCTTTGGTAATACATCTCTCTGAAATATCAGCACTTCCTTTTGTTCCTAAAATTTGTTTTTATTTTTTATTTTTTATTGAAGTATAAAAATTGCTATCATTATGATATTAGATCATTGCCATCCATGTTTCTGTTATTGTAGTCATGATCTTCTTGCTCTCACTGTTGCACTTTGTTCCCATTCTATTTATGTTGGGATAAGGACTTGTTGAGTTGATTCCAGTATTCCCATTTCATATACATACTTTTTTCGCAGATTTAATATCCAATAGTTTCTCATTAGGATCTCTAACGTACAATTTCTACTCATAGATAATATAGTAGTAAACCATTTGGGATGGCGTTACCTCACCTCTTTAACGGTGATAATTTCACAGGCCCGTCAATTCAAACCAATGTTTATGAACTCGGATCGGTCCGGTGACTCGGAAGTCTACCAATCTGAGTTACTCGGTAACTCATTCCCAGTTACCAACCAGTCAGTATTCAAATATATTAATATTTAAAATACATGTATAATAATAATAACAATAATAATAATAATAATAATAGTAAAAATGTTGGAAAAAAATAAAAATATATATACTGAAAAAATGGATGACAAAAGGGAAGATGTAGACTTGGAACAGAACAGACCAGAGGGAAGACAACATGAGATGGTAATGTAAACTTTTTAGCTGTTCCCATTGGCTTAAAGGGCATTATGTTAAAAAACCTAGTTTATCGGCCAATTTCCTGGAAAACTCATCTGAGTTACTTGGAAAACTCGGGCGAGTTACCTGGTGACCAGCTTGCTGACCTCATCCCAGTTTTAGCAGCTGGTCAACCAGGAACTCTGGCAAGTCGAGTAACTCTGCTGAGCTTCCCAGTTAACTAGCTGGTTTTAAACACTGATTTGATTTCCCTCAGATGTTGGAACCATACAAAAAATCCTAACCACCTGATCAATTGTTTCCTAGATACTATAATTTATGAGCGGCAATCCAGAGAAAACATTTAAGTATGCAGACGGTTGGGGTAGATTTCCAAGCTCTAGTCCATCAAAGGGGTTGACCATTTGTTGCGGATATTAAAGCCAAGTGGGGCCCACACATGGCCTTGGTGGGGTCTACACCTGAAGACACAAGAGAAGGATATGGAAGAACACCTATGCTGCAGCAAGAAAGGAGTTTAGTTGCTATTTGAAGTTTTATTAGTGATTTTATTGTTTTATTTCATGGTTTATGAAGTATTAGAGTCTAGGATATAGAGGGAATTACTGTTTTTGTTTCTGGGCAATTTTGTAAGCATCTAGTATAAGGAAAAATAAGGTTGGTGATGCAGCATGCATGTAGGTTAGTGGGTATGTGCACAAGAGATAGGAATATAATTGAGAAAGTAACGAAAAAGATAAACAAGATTCCTATTTGCACGTCCACACACTAATTCAAGTGGATCTTTGAGTTAAATTCGATATGCATGTTAAGAGTTAAGGCATACCAAACACTAGACAATATTAAACCAAGACAATATGACTAGGATAGTGATTAACTTAGAGAATATAAAAGTGTGAGGTTGCTGTCTAGAAATTCAGACGCTATCAAAGGGGCTATAAGAGGTAAAAAATAAGGGGAAAACATGGGGGGAAATCATATAGATAAGGTAAAAAAAATATTAAGGACAGAATTTAGACACGAATAGGATTAATAGACATGGATGAACAGAGATACAGTGAGCAAAAAATAAAACTTCAGCACCTTAGCTTAGATCAATAAAATCACCACCAACTCACTCTTAGAATAGGATCCGAATCCAAGAAGAACTCCATAAGTAGGACCTGATCTTCAACAAGTCATCTTCTAACAGCCTTCAAGTGATATACTAGCCTGATTTCATAAGATTTCAGACCAAGGTTTAAGTTTTGTTGAAGATTCAATATCCTGCCATGATGATATGATGCTACCGCCAGCCTTGGAATAGATGTAGAGATAACGATGGCATCCGAACAGTTTTGGAACTAGCTTTCCCACCGTTTGTGTCTCCCCTGGGTTCTTAACAACCTGTATAAAAATCATGACCCAACTCCTAATAGATAGGAGATAGAATCAGATCTCCTACATTAACTCAGTTGCTCCTGTTTTAATGCCTGAAACTTGTAACTTGAAGAGATCTCGTTCAGAATTTAATTCAAAGGATGGGTCTCACCACTAATAGAATCGCCCAAGGGTTCCTAAAACCCTGGGTAAGTATCAAAACCGAATGCCCATGTATGAAGGAGTAGTGTTGAGTTTTGTGAAACTACTTATCCTCTGATTTGACGCTTGCCTTATAGTAGGTATGCTATAAACTCATCAAACAGCCATCGAAGAAGGTGAAGTCTATTTCTATTTGGGTCGACTAGGCCTATGTGATGCCCTAGTAAATCAACCGTGATAAAAAACTTGAGAGTGAAGTGTTGGGGATGATTCCATTGTAGGTTGCTCAACTTCAACCAACAAAAACCTTGTAAAATTAAAAAAAAAAAAAAGAAGAAAAGAGAATAAGAAGGGGACCTTTTAACTCAAGGGGAAGGGAGTAACCTCCACCACTAGCGTTAAACTAAGTGGAGACGCAGACCCATTCTAGGGTTTTAAGGTTCTTCAACTGCAATCAATAAGGAGAAGCCCAACTGTGAGAGACAATTTTTTTTTCCAAATAGTATTGCACAAGGAGATTGGCTGGTCGTGGGCTCTATAAATAGAGTTCCACGGTCAAGCTTGTTACAAAAATAGAAATTAGACACTTAAAACCCTCTCTATTATTCTCTCGTGACACAAATACCCTCAAACTATTAATAATAATAAAAATTACCCCTAAATAACTCCTACGGACTAAAATACCCTCAAAATCTATGCCCCACTTACAAGAGACACCAATAACATAAAAGAAAATAGCAGAGTAAATAAAGATAATTGTGAACATGGCCCAATCATCATCTCGGTCATAATGTCCGCATCAAAGGAACTCTAGGATCTTTGAGGGCATGATGAGGTGTCATGAGAAGCTCTCCTTTTACATCTATAAAACTCTATTCTACTAGATTTCCATTAGGGTGGATTTTGTGGAGAGGAAGTGGCATTCCATTTGGTGTGAGGAATTGCAGTGTTTGTAGGTCCTGTGGGCTTTTTTTTTTTTTCCTTTTGTGTTTTGTATCTTCTTTTCTATGGCCCTTCGCTCTCTTGATGATGGCCTGCTTTTGTGTTTGCTTTGCTCTTCTCCTGTTTCTTTTTATTTTCATCAATAAAGTTTTGCCCTTTGTCTCTCTCTCTCTATAAAAAATAAAATAAACACTAGCTACTTCTTTTGTGCCTATAGTGGGAAAGTATTATTATCAACTGAATTTCATTAACCAAACTAAGTATTAAAAAGAAAATGGAAGCTAAATAGGTCCACTTCTAATATTTAGTGATAGGCATTGCTGTAGGAAGTATCAAGGGAGGAGAGAATTCGTTGCAATAGAAACTAAACCAGCCATGGGAATTATAGGACTATTATTTATAAAACTATGTTTGATAGGATCAATAGAATTTAGGTAATTAATAGAAAAGAAAAACAGATTCCATAATTTCAGCAATTACCAGATAAACTTAAAGAAAATATAAATAATGTAGAGGAAGAAATGTAACAGGATAAACCCATTGAATTAGCACCAATGGATGGAAAGAGATAACGTACTAAAATTAGCACTTGTAGACTAAGCATATATTATATAATCGGTTTCTCTACTTCATCTCTATTACATCTAGGCTGAACTCTAAACTACAAATTAAATAAGCTCTAAAATAGATATGATGCAACATGCATTTAGGATAGTGAGTGTGTGCACAGGAGATAGGAACAAAATCACTAAAGTAATAAAGAGAAATAAAATAGATTCTTACTTGCACAATTCTTATGCTAATTCTATTAGTTTAAGTTAAATTCATCCTGCATGAAAAGAGTTAAGGTAACAAAGTACTAAACATTAGAGAAACTTAATCAATGATTTAAATCGATCTAACTAATTTGAAGAACTAATGAAGGCACAGTTGCTGTCCAGAAATCTGATGCTTAAAAGGGAAGCAAAAATTGATCCAAGCATGGTGAAAATATAAGGAGAATAACTAATAGATGCAGGGTCTAACTCGGGAACTAATTAAGAAGTGTAAAAGTATGATTAGGATTCAAACTAACAGCCCTAAGCACATGCCACGAATTGCCAACAGGATCACTACTTAGGGAATCGAAATAAGGTATAAGCTGAAGGTGTATCACCTGTTTCTGCTGCAATGAGGATCGTAGATGTTTTATAGGAGGCAGTTCCTTAAACCATGAAACAATATAAATGCCTACGAGTACTATTTAAGAATTGGCCCAAATCAGCCCCAAATTTCTGTATTGCCGCTAGCCTGTATAACCTAACCCTGGATTGACGATTGAGGAAACTTTGGTGATGTTGGCTGCTTGTAGATGGATCGCCCAGGGGTCTTCTACACCCTGGAAAAGTCGAATCGAGCAAAGCTCTCACTATGTGATGCTGGTGATCATTCTCGTGAAGTCTGTCCAGCATGCATCTTCAATGTCTGGTCTGGAATAACCAAGTAGGCATTAGGTTTGATGGAGTTTTTCTGGCAGACTGATCATACAAATAGGATCGTCCAAGGGTTTATGAAATCTTGGAGTTGCAAAATCTCAAAAAAACTTATCAGCTGGGACTACGAAGTGATCTCCTAAAATTGCTCAAAATCCCCTGTAGTAACTCCATGTGGAGCTTAAGACTGAAGAGGATTTCTAGGGATTTGCTAGTGGCTGTTGGGTCGCTCAGGGATGTGTAAAACCCTGGAGAAATCCAAATCTTCAAAGACCTAATTATAAGGAAGAGGCACTCGATCTTCTATAGAGGGATTTTTCCTCTGTTTCACGCCTGGCACTGGTACATTCTAAAGCAGTTCCTCACCAAAGGAAGTTTGAATACTTGGTTGCTTCTATATAATTCAGCCAAGCCTTAGACCCCTTCTGGGAGTGATGCTTTGAGAAGAAACTCAGAATAGAAGAGTTGGTATTGGATTTCTTGCAGGTACGTTAGTTTCAACAACACGAAACCCTACAAAACTAAGTAAAAGAGGAAGAAAAGAATAGAGAAGAAGACCTTTAACCCAAGGGGAGGGAGTGGCCTCTGCTACCAATGTTAAACTAGGTAGGGGCCTAGTCCCATTCAAGGATTTTGAGTCTCCATCTTACAGACAAGAGGAGGAAAAAGAGAAATTCTCATTAAACTTTATTTCAAAATCGCATAGCTTTCAAAATTTCAATCGTGGGCTCTATAAAAAGAGTCCCATGGTTAGGGTGAGTACAAATAATGTGTGTAGACCAAAATACCCCCTAATCCCAATTACAAATATCCAAATAACCCTCACCTAAAACTAAAGACAAATAACACCCTAATAAACAATATTAGACTAAAATACCCTCAACACATGTGTCCGCCCCTATAAGAGACACAGACAATGTAAAATAATAATAATAAAAATTAACTAGACCAAGCCTAAACTAAACTCCAAATAGCTCAAGGACTCTCTCTCGGTCATGATGTCTTCATCAAGATAATTCCATTCACAAAGTGATTGATGCAACATGCATGTAGGATAGTGAGTGCGTGCATAGGAGAAAAAAATAAAATTACTATAGTAATGGAGAAAAATAAACAAGATTCCTAGTTGCAAGTCCACCTGCTAATTCAGATAGTTCTTAAATTAAGTTTAACATGCAATAAAAGAATTAGAGTTTACAAAATTAATAAACAATTAAAGATCTAACTAATATACTTTGGATTATCAGTGAGATACAAAAATTTAGTAATGGGATTAGTGCTAGCCAATCCAGAAAAGTGCCTAAATAATGCCAAGATCAAAGAAACAAGCTAAATAATTCTAAGAGTAATTGAAAAAGGTTCAGATCAGGTTTGTTATATAGTTAGGCCTAGGACATTATTATAATGATGGTCGGTTTAGGCCAGGAAATTGAAATTGAAATCCAGACCATATGCCACAACATGCCAGAATGTCCCTCAATTTTAGAAATTCGAAAGAGAGTCAAAACTAAAAAAAACCAATACCTGAATTTGTTGTAGTATGCTCCTTGAGGTTATTAATGATGGTTGCCAGTAATATCCATGATCCTGGGAGTCAACTTTGAAGTTTTAAAAAATTTCAAATTTCCCTTGCCTGTGGAAGGTGTTGTTTGACTCTAATAACCCAGACTTGGGTTTTTATATCAAAACAAATTTCTGAGATGGGGCCTACCAGGTAAGATCGTCCAAGGGTTAGTAATACCCTGGAGAAACCCAACTTGCAAAAACTGTAGCCGTTGGGCAGTGGGAGTTGTTCTTGTGAAATAGCTTCTGGAGATGCTTTTAATGCCTGGTTTAGGGCACAAGTGGTAGAACTTGGCTTTGATTGATCCTTTTGGATGGAGTCTTGTGTATCTAGAATCGTCCATCGGTTAGGAAGGCCTTGGAGAAGACCAACTTTCCAAAGCTTTGGTGGTCTACTGTTGGTAGTCCTTGTGCAGGTACTTTTCAGGTTGATTGCACGCCTGGTATAGGAAGTTCCAACTAGAATTGATGTGTAGATGAAAAAAATCCCTGTCTTTTGCTTCTAATAGGATCATCCAGGGGTTTGGAGTACCCTAGACGAGTCCAATCAATCAAATCATCCACTGTGGGGAGCTAGAGTTCAATCTCCCAAGAAGACCTGATCCCTTTTGTTCACGCCTGATCAAGAGGAGGCTGATCGTAACCTCTTCAAATCTAAGAACTATCGTGGTAGACAAGCTTGCTCTTGAGAATGTTTTGAGAATATATCTTTGGTCAAAAACTTGATAATGATGATTTGGTGATCAATCTTGTATAGCTACTCTAGGTTCAACAATATAGGAAACTGTAGAAAACTCAAAAAAATTAAGAAAAAGAAAGAGGAAGAAGTCTTTTAACCCAAGGGAAGGGAGTAGCCTTCACCACCAGCGTTAAACAAGGTGGGGGCCTAGTCTCATTCCAGGTTTTGAAGGTCTTCAACTCGTAGGCAAGAAGAAAGAGAAGAAGACATCACGTTGCTTCAAATTTCAAAATATATTGCATGACCTAAAAGCTTGGTCGTGGGTCCTTATATAGAGTCCCATAGAGCTAGGGCAAAATACAAAAAATAGAAATTGGACAAATACATTCCCATGTCTCATGTCTCAAATCCTAAAATACCCCTGAACTACAACTAATAGCAAAAGTACCCCTAAACACCTACTAAAGACAGAAATACCCTTACTAATATGTGTCCCCCTCCAATAAGAGACATAAAACAACATAAAAATAAAATAACTACTCTATTGAAGCCACAGCATAGGCATATCTCTCCTGTGCCTCCTCTGGTAGACTTGGAACTCGCGCTTGCACCCGATGTCCTCATCAGTGATACTTTAGTACTTTACTAGGACCTTGGCTAGAGCTTCTCCATATTATCTCGGTTTTACAAATTCTTGGATTTGATCAAAATGTAATTGAATAACCTTTCAAATGACACCAAAATTAACTAAAAAGGATAATTTTTTTTTTTACTTTCAAATGATTCGTGAAAATGTTTTAATGCGGTAGCAGTACAATGGCTAGAGAGGAGATACCCTCTTTGGAAGCCTAAACCTAAGCCAAAGGGAAATTGGATGAGAAAACCTTGCTGTTCCACTAATTTCAGCTTTATTTTCATGTTTTTAGGGTGTCTTCAGTTCAGTTTTTCATGGAAAATTAATGTAACAAGACTTATGCCATGGGGAGGGAGTTAGGTGCAAATTTTAGAAGTATTTTTTTTTTTTAAAGAGTTTTATTCACGTAAAGAAGGGCTGGTCATACAACCACTTCTCTTGGGGGTATTTTAGGAATCCAAGTACAAATAGGAATTGAGGTTTTATAAACCCACAACTAGGCATGTATTGGGGGAATTTGATTAATGAATTAAAGTTATTTTTGTGAAGTTAGGAGCAATCCATGATTGGGTATGGAATCTCTCCTCTTTTCTCTCTCACGTAAGTGAATCTTCTCTCTTCTTTCTTTCTTCTTCTTCTCTATACCACAACACCAACTCTTCTACTCATTCTTTTCTTTCCTATTTATTTTCTTCAACAATTTCTCTCTAACTTGCTGATTTATTAAAGACTTTAATTTCTTTACAAGATTTTTAGATTAAGAACCCTAGAAATCCTTTTTTTCTAGATTCTTGAATTATGGAAATTTACAGCAAGTTTATTTCTTGCAGTCCCATCATCTTCTACCTTTGAAACCCTAATTTCTTCTTAATCTAAGCCTTCTAAACCCAAACCTTAAACAGTCCCAACCTTTTCCCCAAATTTCTACCCAAGAAAACCCTAAATCTTGCAAGATTTAAAGAAAGAACCCAAGAAACCATTCCCTACCTTGCCTCCCCTTCAAGAACCTGTCATAATTTTGGATTTCTTTCAAGAAATCAATAAGAGAGCCTAAACCCAACCCTGTGGCTACCCTATCTCACAGATCCCCACACTTTTGACCCATCAAAATTGAAAACCCAACCTATTTAGTACCTTGTGGCAACCCATAAACCCATACCCTGTACAGATTTTTCTGTACAGCAAAACTCTGTTAAACACCTTGTTTAAGATCCCATCGAACCCTCCTTTTTCTGTTCTTAACAGAAAATACACACCCCTTGTACTAGTCCCATCGAGCAGTTTTTTTATCAGCACATACATCATCCACTGCCATCCCCAAACAGCCACTGCTTCACCTGTTACAGCCATATCTAAACCTTCATATAACCCCACGGCCAGGCCTATTCCTTTCCATCTCTTTGAATCCTTCAACTACTTATATCTTAACCAATTCAAGAATCTTGAAATTCAGTTCAAGAATTCAATTCTTGAAATCTTTCTTGAAATCTCGGTTACCCATTAACTCTCCCACCTTGTAGGAATCTTTATTTGAGATATCCTACATCATGTTCCCTGGGTCATCTGGCAGACCTTGCTGAGTGTTAATTGGTGGGGGTCTTTGGAAGGAAAGGAATGCCAGACTCTTTGAAGGGAGGTTGAGGGACTTCATGGGTCCTTAAAAAGAAGGGCTTTGGGGAGAAGTGGATCTCTTGGATGTCAAGTTGTATAGTTGATCCTTTTTTTTCCATCTTGCTGAATTGCACATATAAGGGTTTCTTCAAATCATTGAGGGGGCTTTGCCAAGGGGACCCTCTAATGCTCTGTCCCCATTCCTGTTTACTCTGGTGGTGGATAGTCTGAGTGCTTTACTCAAAAAGGGGGAGCTGGTTGGCCTTGTTGAAGGATTTGAAGTGGGGGAGAAGCGAATTTTGGTGTCTCATCTTCAATTTGTAGATGATACAATTTTATTCCTTGAGGTGAAATGAGAGAATATTAAGAATATGGAGAAGTGTTTGAAGATTTTTGAAGTTATCTCTGGTCTAAGAGTAAATATGGATAGATCTTACTTGGTTGGGATACTTGTGGATGAAGCAGTTATTGGAAACTTCGCAAAGTTGATAAGGTATAGTGTGGCTAGATGGCCACTTAAATACTTGGGAATACCTCTTGGTGGTAATCCTAGATCAACTTCTTTTTGGGATCCTATGGTAGAGAAGGTATCTAAGAAATTAGCATCGTGGAAGAGAAGTTATATCTCTCTCAGTAGGAGGATCACTTTGATCAAAGCAGTCTTGTCAAATGTCCTGGTATACTATATTTCTATGTATTGAATGCCTCAATAGGTGGTGTCTTCCATTAAAAGACTTCAGAGGAATTTTCTATGGGAAGGTAGCTGCCTTAAGAAGGATCATCTTGTGAGGTGGGAAGATGTGGTTTAGCCTAAAAAGCATGGTGGCCTTGGTTTGGGAAGAATCAAGGAGAGGAATTTGGCTTTGCTGGGAAGTGGCTTTGGAGATTCTTAATGGAACAAGGATGTTTATGGCATTCCATTATTCTGAGTAGGTATGGGATCGATGCAAATGGGTGGGATAGCAATCGACTCATGTCTCGGTCTCAATCCTTGTGTTTGAAACATATCAATCAAGTCCCTTATTTTTCCCTCATACTTGATTTCTTCTTGGTAATGGGTTTAAGATTTGTTTTTGCAAAGACTTATAGTGAAGAAACTCCCCCTTAGTGGTTGCCTACCATTAGGTCTTTCGCATTGCCTACCATTAGGTCTTTTGCATTATTTTGCATAAGGACGCTAAGGTGAATGATATTTTGTTCCAAAGCCCTCAGGGTGTCTTGAGGAATCTCTTATTCTCTGAGCATCCTTTTGAATGGGAGGTTGACCTGGTAGGTAAGTTCATTGGTGATCTCAATCTTGTATACTTATCAACTTCATGTGACGATTCCCGAATTTGGTCTCCATCCTCGAATGGTTGTTTCTCCATAAAGTCTTTATTTTCTATTTTTATTAGCTCTAATTCTTCTCCCTCCCAATTCCCAGTTAGCATTATTTGAAGGTCTATTGCTCCTCCGAGGGTGAAGGCTTTCTCTTGGATAGCCTCTTTAGATAGGCATCGCACTTTGGATATCCTCCAAAGAAGGAGACCGTTTATGGTATTGCCTCCCTCGATGTCATCTGTGTGGCAAGGATGGAGAGACTGGAGTTATATATTTTTGCATTGTGAATTTGCTTCACAGGTGTGGAACTACTTCAAACAAGGGCTCTACATCCATTTTTTTTATGCCAAAATTTGTAGGGGATTTCGTTCATCAATGGGGGAGGGGTATTTGTGGGGTGATGAGAAATTTTTTTTTGCCCAAGCTCTCTTCTAGGGGGTGTTGTGGGGGCTGTGGAAGGAAATGAATAAAAGAGTCTTTGAGGATAAAAGAAGAATGCGGGAGTTGTCATTGACTCTATATTATGTGAGAATGGCTCTTGGGTGTTAGTGAAGAAAGAATTCTCAGCTTTTTCGATGGATGATATGATGAGAGGATGGTCTACATGTATATCTCTCCCTATGAATGGGTAGAGGGATGTTCATGATTTGTGGACCCCTCCAGAGGATGGAAAGGTGAATATTAACTTTGTTGGGGGGTCTTTTGGAAACTTGGGTCCTGCTAGTTTTGGGTGTGTCATTAGGGACTACTAGAGAATTATTATTACAATGAAAGGAGGTCCGATTGGTGTGGCTGGTTCGAACATGGCTGAAATAGTCGGCCTACTTGAAGGTTTGAGAATCTTAAAGCTACAGGGCATAATGCTGGATGGTTTAGGGAGATTCCAAGACGGTTATTAGCTGGGGTCATGGTAACACACGTGGCTCCTGGAGGGTGGCTCACTTCATTCAGGAAATTAAGGCGTTGGTGAGGGACACTCAAGTGCAGTTGTGTCATATTCCTTGTTCCCAAAATTCGGTTGTGGATTGTTTGGCTAAATGGAGTGCTAGGCAGCATTTTGGGTTTGTGGGTGATTATATTCTGGGAGTGAGTTAGTGTTGGTTACTTGTGTTGTTTGGTTGCATCTCAGGCTGTTTGTTTGTATACTTCTGTCTTGTTTGTTCTCTTTTTTCCCATTCATATAATTTAAGTTATTCTTCAAAAGAAAATGGAGCTTTTTTACTTTCATTTATAAGCTTCTTTTTTACTAGGTTTCCATTAGGGTTGATTTTGTTGAGATGTAGTGGTACTCTTTGTGGTGTGCAGATTTCTAGTTGTTTCGCTTTTTTGTTGGGGATTTTATTGCTGTTTTGTTTTCTCGTTGTCCGTTTTCTGCTTTCTTTTCACCTCTTGGGTGATGTCCCTCTTTTTTTCCTTTTTTTATCAATAAAATTTTATTCTACCTCTCAAAAAAAAAAAAAAAGACCTGGAAACGTGGCTGAAAAATGATTGACTTTCCTAAAGACTTTCCCACTATAAATAAACACCTAAACCAACTTTAAACTAAATAAATGAAACCAAATCATGACTGAACTAGATAATATAATAATCAAGAAACCTAGCTAAATAGCTAATAAAACTAGTGTAACCATAGTCTCATGGCTCTTTTCTGGGGCCTTTTGAACTGGTTTTGATGGGCTTCAAATATGGAGTTTTCTGGCTTGCAAATGTATGGGCTCTTCGTCCGCATCAAGCATTCGGGCATCTGTAAGTGACTCATGATAGATCCAGTGAATAGACACTGAGGGCATCGCTTTAAAAATACGTTTTAAGGATTTATATGAAGGTCACAAAAAGTATAAAATCCAACTAAGAATGCTTGTATGCTTGCTTGCATAGAGGAGATCTTTTTCTTGTGGAAAAGCACCCTGTTGCCGTCCTTGAAGATCTACTTTAATATGGTGTGTATGGAGAATATGTAAAGTGGAGGCATGGAATTTGATAGAATGGATTATCTTTAATGATGGATTAATGTAACCGATTGTAAATACTGTAACAAGGCTTGGATGATGACGATGATGAAGAAGATGAAGTTCCTTCTCCATGTTGTACCAACCACAAGAAGGAATCTTTGCATCCATTGGAGCTTATTTAATTTAGATATAGAAATGTGTTGGTTTCAGACCTGGATACTAAGTGTCAAACACACTAGCCTCAAGAAACCCGAACTCCAACACGTCCATATAATTTATTTCATAAGCTGCACAAGCAGACACTATATATATATATATATATATATATATATATATATATATATATATATATAGTAAGAGA
>JAOXJP010050297.1:0-16051 GCA_025762735.1 Platanus orientalis
CAACTATTTACTTCATATTTGTTCCATCTTGATCCATTTCAGCACCTATAGGTATACGGCATCGAAGATTTTGGAGATGATAGATATGGGTTGGGGAAGAACACATTGACGATTGTGACAACATATTGGAGTTGCCTTTCTATTTTTTTCTTTTCTGGATATCCGAAATCAAATTCAAATTTTTTAAATGGTTAGGATATGATATAGTTTTATAATATCCGTTAGAATAGGATACGGAGGTGGATATGCTCATATCCGGTCCATATCCGGTCCGTTTGCAGCCCTAATTTGAACTATTAATGTTATTCTCATCTAACGATTGAGAGGGAAAAGCATGATCTAACGGTGAAGTTTGGTTTGACTGCTTTGACTATACATATGGACTTACTAAACAATCCAACGGTTTATGAAGGCTAGGCTTGTTTGAATGATTATCGAATGAACCAAATTAAAACAAAAAAGAGTCGTTGGTTGTTCTTGAATCAGAAAATGAGTTTTATGGGTGTATCTGGTTGAGATTGTTGCCCAGAATTGGATGAAACTGTAGCAAAGGGGAAGTCATCCTCACAAAATTGCACAAATCTACTTACAAATACTTTGCCTGATTCTGGATCGTAACAGCGGTATCCTTTTGCGGATGTTGAATACCCTATGAAGACACATCTCTTAGACCGAGGTGCTAGCTTGCTGGTAGCATGCGATCGGAGCCATGGATAACATGCAGTGCTGAAGACTCGAAGAAGAGAATAGTCTGGTTGCTGGTTAAACAGCTTCAAATATGGGCACTACCCATCCAACACTGGTGTCGGCATGCGATTGATCAAGTACACTGCAATCAAAGAGGCCTCTCCCCAAAAGGACAAAGCCACAGAAGCCATCTGTAGAAGAGTGATGACCGTCCCCACAACATGCCTGTTCTTGCGTTCCACGATTCCGTTCTGTTGCGGGGTATAGGGATATACTACTTGATATCCAATTCCATCCTTTGAGAAGAGGTCCTTAATTAAAACCGGTATTAACGAGCTCACCCCCTCCATCTGTTCTTACAATCTTGATATTGAGAGACAACAACTTTTCATTAATGTAAGTTTTAAAATTTTTAAACATGGGAAAACATTTGACTTTTGTTTTAGCAAAAATAGCCATGAAAATAATCTACAATTAGCATAAAGAAGCGAAAACCAGACATTGTTTCATTAGAGGCAGGGCCCTAGATATAAAGATGTAATATTTCCAATGGACATTTAGTATTTGAGAGAGAAAGAGGTAAGGGTAGTCTGTGTGACTTAGAAACATCACACTGAATACAAGTATGAGATTTACAAGTGGGTAAGTGTAAACTTTGTAAAACTAAATTGAGAGTTCGCTGTGCAGGGTGTCCCAGTCTCCTATGCCAAACAGATGCTTCTTCATGACTAGCATATAGATCTCTCACATTTGACTTTGGAGAACTGAAGGTGTTTGTAACTGGGTACATGCCATCTTTGCTAAACCCATGGTACATTAATTTCTTCGATTTTTTGTCCTGAACACAGACACTATTTGCATCGAAGTTTGTTCTTTGCCAATTTATGTACAAAGATTAAATTGGTTGCTATTTTAGGCACATGAAGAATATTATGTAGCTTGAGATTGGTAAATGGAGTTAGGATAAGACCATTACCTGTGTGTTGGATTGGTAGAGATTGCCCGTTACCCACTGTTACTTTCGCGGAGCCATCATACGACAAAGGGAATGACAAATTGTTAAGATCACCGGTGATGTGGTTGCTGGCCCTACTATCGAGATACCAACTTGGATCGGTTTATCTTGAATGAATTGGTTCTATGCAGACAAATTGCCCTGACTGTAGTGTGGGTTGAAATTGAATTTCAAAGTATTACTAGGTGAGAGATATGCAGGAGTTTGAGAGGGAACTGGATATAGGTCGTTGAGTGTTCCCTTGAAAGCTGGAGTCCATCCTGAAATAGCGATCAATAGCAAAATGCCCATTGAGACAAATTTGACATAACAATTTGGGCCTTTGATTGTATCGCCTACGTCCTATGCCCATAGCTCGACCACCTTGCGAATACCCATCCTGAAAATGACTTGAAGAGAGTCCTGACGATTAGAGCTAACTTCTTCTTTATGAGAGACATTCAGTGCTGTGGCTGTAAAGGGACTTTTTAAAACAGAAGGATCTTAGGTATTCTGCACTCGTTGCTCCTCTATAACCAATAGTTCTTGTAGTTCTGCCATGGTCACTGTGTTGGGCCTGCTATGAATGGCCGTTTTGAAGAAATTGAAGGAAGAGGGTAATCCGTTTAACACGTACAATACCACGTCCTCTTCTTCAATAGGCGAAGATGCAGCTACCAACTTATCAACTATTTTCTTGATTTGATGTAAATACTCTATCATTGAGAGATTATTCTTCTTGAGATTTTTTATCTTATTCTTGAGCTGCAGAATGTTGGAGCATGACATCGAGAGAACTTTCTCTCTATGGTGGTCCAGATTGATCTTGAATCTTGACAGTGAATGACACAGGGAAGACCACTATTTGAAAGTGTGGCATCAAGAAGATCCCACTCAGTAAATTGAGGATTGATCTACAACTCTCCATTGGCACCGAGAAGAGATTAAGGTGGAATATTAGAGGTCACATCAAACAAATGATAGAGTTGATGTGCTTTAATGGCACCAAGAATTTGTGACTTCCAAATTAGGAAGTTTTCGGAAGACAATTATACCGTATGTAAGGAAGAAATGTTTGAAAGAAAATGTTGAACTAATCATAGCTAAGAAAAGCTTCAAGGTACCGGTGTAGATCCGGACAAAACAGAGTCAGAAGAATTCGTATGTGTAGAGGCGATTCCTGCTCTAGTGGGCAAAGTTGTTTCTGCCATATCTTGAATTTCTTTCAAGAAGAATCAACGATCTTGAGAGTAGATCTGAGAATCGGTCTTGGAGCTCCGATCAAGAACCAGATGTAGAGACCGATTTGTGGCTATTGATCTCAACTTGATGCAGTGGAAATTCAGAAATTTCAGAACGAAAAAGGATGGATCACAGCAAAAGATTCACAGCTCTGATACCATGAAGACTAACTGAGAACGATGAGAAATCAGAAGAGGGAGATGACGAGAATTGAAGAAAATGAGAACTGAAGGAATTGCTCAGCGTGACCCATCTGGGAGCTGAGATTGTTAATTTATAACCATCATATCTTTACAGTCACAGATACTTCACTAACTAACCTTCTAATTGTACAAACGACTTAACAATCTGCTAACTATCTAGCTATTGCCCATATAACACGTGTAGGCTAGACACTATCAAAAAGTAGTGATTTTCACTTTTTCGGATATGTGTAGGTCTCCTAAAGCCACAATATTATTTGTGGACATAAGACAATCTTATCTAGGAAACTGGGCTTGGAATCGTCTCCAGATTAAAGATGATCCATCCATCCCATGTAGTTATTGAGCTCCTATTAATGTTGTAACACTTCCCCTTTAAATGAAACTCGTTTGATTTGAGACAAAAAAACTCGTGTGTGAGAGAAAACCTAGAACCTTGAGAGGAAGGTCTAAGGCTAATTTGTAAGCTAAGAAGCTATCTATTTTGAGAGAGAGAGAGAGAGAGAGAGAGAGAGAGAGAGATGTTGGCTAAAAAAGCAACCTACTTTTCACCTTTAGTAACAAAAGGAAAACAATAGCCACAGAGGGAATACAACCTACCCACTTTTAAGCAATAGCAACATAAGGAAAAAAACAAAAGGACAAAAAAAAAAAAAAAATAGAGAAATAAGATGTTTCAGCCAGGAAATTTAAGGACAAGATTTTCTGTAGCATATTTTTCTGTAGCTTTTTGTAGCATGAACAAAAAGCATGAGTTTTTTTTTTCCTTTTATTGAGTATTTTTATCGTGCTACAAAAGCAAAATTTGCTACAGCTGATCAACTATCGAAATTTAATTGAGTGGGTCATGGGAGCCTTTGCCTTCCGAGAGTTCGAAAGCACTCTTTGTGAGTAGTTGAGTCAAAAAATTAACACAACTTTTATGTGTAAAGACTCATCGAGTGAGGAATCAATTACAAATGTCTTGGCATTATTATTATTACTCATAGTACCCTACGTGCCCTTCAATCCCTTCTCCTTACTGGTCCTTCTTGGTGTAGTAAGCGGTTGTGTGTGATTGATCCATCTTAATCAACTTTCTCATTGTCACCTATCCAATTTTTCTTTGAGTGCGTTAATTTTTCTAGTCTCATCATTCATTCACTTCAACATCCTCATCATCTCAAAAGATATACACATTTTATGTATTTTCTATCTATGTTCTGTTAGACATTTTGCTCCATAAATCATAGATGGTCTTATTACTTGTCTCATAAAAAGCTGGTAATTTTATTGGTCTGAGTTGATCACACAACACTCCACAAGATCCTAGTATTACACATAATCTAATGATACTAATAATCTTTAAACTAATATAATATTATAACACTTCACCTTCAAATGAAACTCGTTTGATTTGAGGCCAAAGAACTCATGTGTGAGAGAGAGAACCGAAGGAACACGACCTATGGCTAATTTGTAAGCTAATAAGCTACCTTCTTAGAGAGAGAGAGAGAGAGAGACGAAAGGTGTGTTGGCTCAAAAGCTACTTTTAAGCTTTAGCAACGAAAAGGGAAAAAATAGCAACCGAAGGAACACGACCTATGCACTAACTATGCACTTTTAAGCAATAGCAATAAAAGTAACCAAAAAAAAAAAAAAAAAATGACAAATACGATGTTTCAGCCAGGAAGTTTAATTGAGTAGGTCATGGGAATCTCTGACACAAGTTCGAGAGTTTAAAAGCACTCCTTGTGAGTAGTTGAGTCAACCAATTAACACAGCTTTTATAGGTATAAAGACTCATTCAGTGAGTAATCAATTATAAATGCCTTGGATTTATTATTAATACTCATAGTACCTCCATTTTTAATGCCTAGAATGAAAAAAAGTAAAGTATGGCCATACACAAAATTATTGAACCAAATAAGAATTTTTGGTAGCAGATCCCAGTGTACTTGCCAGGGCATTAAGATCTTGTAATTCACACCCTATGTGTCAGAAAATTCCTCCTCATTGTTGGTCCTTGTTGGTGTAGTAATTGGTTATGTGTGATTAATTAATCCATCTTAATCAACTTTTTTCACAATTTGTCACCTATCCACTTTTTTCTAAGTGCATTCAATTTTCCCAGGGTTGCCATTCATTCACTTTAACCTCCTGATCTCAAGAGCTCTACACATTTCATGTGTTTGCTATCTATGTTCCGCTAGGCAGTTTGCTCCATAAATCAGAGCTGGTCTTATAGTTGCCTTACAACACTCCAGAAGATCTTAGCATTACACATAATCTAATGATACTAATAATCCTTGAAGTAATATATAGCCATGTAAATTGAACAGAACAAAATAGAGATCGGATTAGCTGAAATATTTTCTTAACAATTTGATTTGAGATGAGAATCGGGATGCACAAAAAAATGCATCAAATCAACCAATTTGAACAATGAAGTATGCTAAATGGCCGGTTTGCAAATGGGTTGTGATATCATACTGGGCTTTAGTGCATTATGGATTAGGAGATTGCAGTCTATATTGCATACCAATCAGGTCAAATCTGATCTCAAATTGCGGTCAAGGGTTAGATTGTGGATTGAGATCACATGCCAAGGACAACCTAGATAATACTCACACACCTTTGAACAAATATAGAAGAGTTTAAACAAGGATGGAACAAGAAAAGAAAAAAAAAATATGAGAGGTTTTCTATAGAGCATAGCCTACCCTCCTCTACTTTTACTTATTCAATCAGTGTAAGGGAAAAGATATACCCATATCTTTTTCTTTTCTCCATAAAATAAGATTGTGTTGGTTGGAAAACCTTCCCCAAGTGGAATGCCTATTCATGAGGAGAACAAACATAAGCTTTTCTTAGTTGGAGACTAACACAGCTTTTCCTTAATTAACACAACTCTTCCCAGTAATGGCTGTACCTATTTCATATGGAATTGTAATGGCGGTTTCCCAATACTCACAACTTCAAAATCTTTCATTATATAATCTACTAGGACCACTACTGTCACCACAAAAGAGACATTTGGATTGGGGGAGGTCATGGCCATACCATCCATATCCAAATATACAATTTGCAATTGTAAGGAAAAAACCTCAAGTTATTAGAAGAGGTGGTTTTATAATTTCAAAGATACCATATGGTGATTTAAAATAGAAGGAAAAAGAGATCTTCATGGATGAAGACCTTATAAAGTCATAACATATGGTCATTTACCATATGAGTAACATCAAAGACGCCAAAACGGTCCAAAACATTTCGCTTACAATTGTAATGAAAGATATGTTAAGAAATGAGAGGTGATATATGTCCAAGCTACCTAAACACTGCACTACCAGTTTTGTCTACTCATGATGTGTTACTAAGGCTGTCCTAGGAATGTGATCTGTTGATCTTGAAATCAGATCACAGGATTACAATCTTGAGATCAACCTAATAGATTGTGCTGGTTGTTTGGCTATAGTAGAAGGTTTGATTGAGAGAGAGATATATATATATTTATATGTCAATTATCAAATTACCCTAATATTTCAACATGCGCATATTAGCTACTCAGTGTCATGTCTCAAGATCATGATTTGAGAATGGGTTGCAATCTCAGATTGGACTTTTCAACCCAATATCAAATGGGGCCAAAAAGCAGTCTCACCACGGAAATTGCAACTGAGTTTGCATAACAAAGGAACTTAATTTAATCTAGGGCTGTCAATCGGGCCGGGCTGAAGTCTGCCCGAATAAAACTTTGGGCTTAAAAGTTGGGCTTGAATTCAGGCCATTTTGAAACAATGGGCTTCGGGCCGAGTTCGGACTGTTCAAATTAAAACTCTTTTATTAAATTTTTGGTTGCTTTTAGGCCCATAATTTCCCCTAAATGCATATTATATGATTTTTTTTTTAACAATTGATACTTTAAATATTTGATGATAGTAAATTTGTTAAAAATATATGAATCCAAAAAGAAACAAAAAAAATTTATAAACCTAATGTCAACATATAAATAAAATTATTACTTGCTAACTAGTTTGGGTTGGGCTAGGCTGGGCCTCAGGCTGAATTTGTGCCTCCCTAAACTCGGCCCGAATAAAACATTGGGTCTAAAAGTTGGACTCAAACTCAGCTCAGCTTGGAATTAGATTGGCTCAGCCCAATTCTTTTTTGGGTCAGACATGATGGGCTTAGGGTCAGCCCAACCCAATTGACAGCCTTAATTTAATCTCAAATCGCTGATATTTCATGCCAAAAACAGCCTAAGTATATCCAAAAACAATTTACATCAATTTTATCATATTTTGTAGCTATATTGAACTATGATCGGACAAGTGAAAGCAGGAGCTTCCCTCTTTTCTGGTTTGATGGCTACTCTAGTTAGTGTAACCATGGATTAATCTATCTAATCAAATCAATGAATATTTCTTGGGATAATGTCTTGCATTTTCTTTCCACTTATGATTTTAAGTTTCACCATTATGCTTGCGTGATGTGCTTGATGAGTTTGTGTCCTTTATTATTTCCTTTCCTTTCTCTTGGATCTTATTGGTTGCAGTAGTAGTACCTTCAAATAAAGTAATTGGAGCAGAAGCCTTTTATAATAAAAATAGGACCATAATCTTAAAGAGCTATTTATTTGTTGGGAAAGGATCTGCTACACCTAATTTGTTTGTCGCCACAAACAAAGGGTTAGGTGTATAGAGTTAAAACTGCAAAAACATATTCAAATGAAAAAAAAGGTATCCATAAAAATTGGAGGGGTCTATAGGGTTGAAACCATAAAAAATTGAGTGTTCAAATCAACATTTGCTGCATATTTAAAACAGGCACCAGATTAAAAAACGAAGCAAATGTTTGTAATAAAAATGCCTCTGTAGTGTATATGGTGAATTAAAAACAGACCTGTGTTGTTTTTGGGGGTAGAAGGGTCTAAGAAAGTGTTCAGTCAAAAAAGTAGGTGGTCAATAAAAGACATCAAATTCAATAATACATCATATGTCAATCAATGACACGCCTTTAGAGGTCTGTCTCAAAACAGACAATCAGTCAGCCTGCGGTGTGGGGACATGGAGGGACAAAAAAATTTGAATGTAGCATATCCTTTCCGTTATTTGTTTGTCTCGATGGCCTCACAAAAGATTGAAATATAACAATCTTATCAGTTACTAAGATTAGGAGAATGATTGTCTGTTTTGAGACAGACCTCTATTATCGTGCATTGATTGACACATATTCAAAAAATAACTTAACGTTTTTTTTTTTTTTGGTAAAAAACACGATAAGTCCATTCCAGTACAGCCCAGTTTGGTCCACCAATGCTTGTTTTTTAAAAAAAACATAGCTATATGTGACAAGGGATGAGCTCAACCATGTTTGCAGCTTGAGTGCCCATCAAATCCTCAGCTACTCTTCTCTCCCCCCAATGATCTACACCTGGAAGGTTTGTTGGATGAGCTCACACTGATCAAATAAAATGAACCAAATCAAAATCGGTGATGTTATGAACAGGCTAGGGTTTGATCACACACTGGGCTGGGATTAGGTAGGAAATCAGTTTTTGCTGATATATTAGAATGACATCAGGGGCTGACACATTAGTGCCGAAAAGTGACTTTCACTTTTTGGGGGGTGCATCACTTTTCAATGCTGATGTGTCCACTCCTGATGCCATTCTAATACATCATGAAAAGCTAATTTCCGTACCTAATTTTTTCCCGCAGTTGTGGGGTCTTCAGCGGTTCACGCCAAAATGGGGATTGGATTTTGGATTTTGGCTTTTGGGGTGTCCAGCTATCTTAAATGCCTATACTTTCCGTTGAGATTTTGTTACCACACAATGTAAACTTTGCTCTCTTTTACTGCCAAGCACTAACAAAGGCAACTACAGATATTATTATTACTAAAGAAGCCGAAATAAGGGCCACATCTCCCCCATCCACCCGAGCAACCGAGTAGTCTTTCAAGAAGACCAACCAGTACTGCCCATCCTTCTAAAACACACAACCACTATGAGAAGTGTGTTCTATAAGAGTTCCATCAATCTCAGACCCTCAGGTGCCACACACTATGGAGTCTGTTCAAGAAGAGCTTCAACAACCTCTCCTACGATCCCAATCAGAAAAAGAAGCACCGCCATCTTCACCAAAAAGGTCGTCGGCCAGAGGACATCAAACAAGCGATCAACTTGAAAGAACATTATCAGATACACAGCTACCCAAATTTAAGCGTCTCCGATCAGCCACCTTGATTGAACTAAAGCTCCTCTTCAATCTCGCTGCCCCAGCTGTGGCCGTCTACATGATAAATTACCTCATGTCCATGTCCACCCAGATCTTCTCCGGCCACCTCGGCAACCTTGAGCTCGCTGCCTCCTCCCTTGGCAACAACGGTATCCAAGTCTTCACCTATGGCCTCCTGGTATATTGTCTTCTAATTAACCAACACTACATAGCTCTCTCTCTTTCTCTCTGAAATCATGTTAAATCTCTTCTTCTCTGGTATCTTCAGCTAGGAATGGGAAGTGCTGTGGAGACTTTATGTGGGCAAGCTTATGGAGCCTGCAAGTATGAGATGTTAGGCATCTACCTCCAAAGATCAATAATCCTTCTCATGGCAACTGGGATCCCACTCACTGTATTCTACATCTTCTCCAAGCCCATCTTAATCCTCCTTGGTGAATCATCAACGATCGCATCGGCAGCTGCATTGTTCGTCTATGGCCTCATCCCTCAGATATTTGCCTACGCTGCTAACTTTCCTATACAGAAATTTCTGCAGGCACAGAGTATTGTGGCCCCTAGTGCCTACATCTCGACGGCTACACTCTGTGTTCATCTGTTGCTAGGTTGGGTCGTGGTTTACAAGGTGGGGCTGGGGTTGTTGGGTGCGTCGTTGGTGTTGAGTCTGTCTTGGTGGATTATAGTAGTGGCCCAGTTCATGTACATCGTTATGAGTGATAGATGTAAGCATACTTGGACTGGGTTTTCGCTGCAAGCCTTCTCTGGGTTGCCCGGGTTTTTGAAATTATCGATTTCATCGGCGGTGATGCTGTGCTTAGAGAGTTGGTATTTTCAGATACTGGTTTTGATTGCTGGGTTGCTCAAGAACCCTCAGTTGGCGTTGGATTCTCTCTCTGTCTGGTAAGTAAAAAATAAAAACGCTTCTATGCATGTAAATGTAATCCAAGGCGCAGACTTAGTCTTACTACTTCCTCAACCAATTGATTAATTATCCTTTTAGGGAAAGGATCTTCTATGCCTAATTTTGCATCCCCCCATGTCCTCACCTAAAAGGGTAGGTGTGCAGAGTAAAAACTGTTTTCAAATGAAAAAAGAAGAAGAAAGTATATAGGGCACGGATTTGGTACTCCCTTCTACTGAACACCTAAAATCCTCCCACATGCAGGGGAACACATCACGTTGAAAAGTTAATTTACACTTTTTGGGAGAGGTGATTTTCACTTTTCAATGTAATATGTCCACTCTGAATGTGAGAGGACTTTAAGTGTTCATTAAGGGGATGCACCAGATCCTTGAAGATTTAAATGAGGTTCATAGGGTTAAAACCACAATAAAGTGTTTAAATGAACATTTGCTCCTTAACAGACCACCCAAAAAAAAAAAAAAATCACTGTGTAGATTGGTGAGCCACACCTTCCAAATGGCACCTAGCCGGGATTTGTGACAGAAGAAAGGTGTCCAGTGTCAATCAATACGTATGTGACAAAAAATGCTTAAAGAAGTTCTTTTATCACGAGTTTAAGGATGCAATTCACTTTATTGTGACATTTTAATGCAAAATTAGTGTTTGATTGATGCTGAACACCTTTTCACTGGAGATGATACTGGCTAAATGGCACTGATGAAGTGATTCTAAATGTCTGGTCATTCAATTTTCTTTGGCCATGTTTGGCAGTTGCATGTAATGAAAAGTTTCATAGGCATTCGTAGCCACAAAGTGCTGGTTCATAATGATTTTATTGGGCTAATGTCTTATATTCAACTTGAGATATAACTTGGAATGACGATCAGAAAAACCCGAATATGACCCGAAAACAGGTGAAGGTGAGCAATGTGAACTCTAAATCTTTTGACCAAATTTTTTTTGACCTATATATGCATCTGATCCAAATCTAGATCCAACTCATAGAGATTAAGGTTTTGGGGTTTATATTTGGGGTTTTTCGATTTTTGTGTCATTATACTATTCATTGTAATCCCTATTTTGCCCTCTATTCGATTTTGCCCATTAATGTAAGCTTCAAGTCAAACCACATAAATCGGTCTTGCTCTTACTGTACAAATGATGTTTGTTTTTATGTTCTCTTTACTGCATCATCTGCTCCCAGATTTAGGTTTCAGCATATGCAGAACTCATTTAGATTTATGCTTGATAACATATATCATTTCATTTTATAAAAAACTTAAGGTGATTTTATTTATAGTTTTAGTTAACAAGTATAAATCCGAATGAGTTCATTTTGATCCATTACTTTATAGCTACTTTGCCTTGAAAATTCGAAATGAAATAATTAGACTAAAGGTGACTACCCCACAGGCCTTTAATAATTCAAACTTGGCGAATGTCATTTGTCAGAGAGCAAATATTCTACTGCCACTTAAAGTGGAACGTTGAGATACGTATCCATAAACAGTGCAAATGTGTTCCAAACTAGGGCTTAGGTTAGGTGCAAACGAATTTTGTGAGAATGGTGCAAACAGCACCAGGGGGCTGATCATGCATAGCACCGAAAAGTGATTTACACTTTTGGGGGGTTGTTTATCACTTTATGACGTTGATGTGTCAGCACCTTGGTGCCGTTTACACAGTCCTCATGAAATTCATTTGCACCTAATTTTTTTTTCAAATATGTACTCATAAAATGTTGTAGAAGTGAAGGACAGGCAGGAAAATTGTAAAAGCACTCGGTTAGCCTCCACCAACCTTCCCAAAAATTAATAATAAAGAGTCGTGGTTTAATTAGCTTTCATTTGTATGATGTGCAGCATGACGATAAGAGGCTTGGTTTTCATGATCTCGGTTGGATTCAATGCAGCTGCAAGGTCAGTCATTTGTCCATTTCCTTAATTAACCTTAAACAAAAGAAAAATAAAAATTCCTGAATTAATCCATAGCTCGAGATTTTTATATAATTAAGGGAGAAAGGGACTTGGCACCTATAATTTTGCCACATGTCTCTTGTGTAGAGGATTAGGACCCACCATCCATTGAATAGGCCTCGCATCAATCAATTACTAAGTTACGTTTTAAACCTTACAAAAAAATGTGTTTAAGCTAAAATTCACGGTAATAAGACAAATGTTGATGTGACCTTTAATTATGAATTTTTATTGAGATTGTTCTATGATTCAGTTAAAAAAGAATGGTCATAATCACATGCACTTAGGATTACTATGCTTGATAGATCTTTCATGAGGGTGGCACCTTCCCTTCCAACCCATGCTTAATTGACCAAGGTTAGCTTAACCCTACCTGATGTCCGTATAGGTAAAGTGAAAGAAAAATAATTATTGTCCTCTTCTTATCTCCATATGAATGAAAGGGAGTAATCCACGTCTCCCAGCTGTTCTGATAATTTCTAACGTATTTGGTCGGATTTCACCTCCGGAGTCTATTGGTACGACGTTTTCAAGCCATTTAGACGTTTAGATTAGAATTCTTTGAAAAGTGTGCCATGGAAAAGAAATTGATTGAGTTTTCTTTTCGAATGAGATTTGTGGCCAAATCGAAATGATTGTGTCTTGCGATGTTCCCCTTTTTATCCAGATCTGTTTTCATTGGTAATCAGGAATCTAAATCCAAATTTTGACAAACAAATGTCCTCCTTGTTTTCTATTTTAATTTTAATTTTTTTTTAACCCTTGTACTTTTTAAATTTTTAAATATCTTTTTTAATTCATTCAAATCCGAACAAACTGATGCAGAGAGTGGAGAGTTTTGATTGCACTACAAAAGAGACGGGAACTTATCTAGTAGCCTTTGTTTGCTCATCAAGATTTGAGTGGATTAAAAAAGAAACCCGAGAATTTAAAAAGTGTAAGAATAAAAAAAATTATAATTAAAATAAAAAAATTACAAGTGAGTTCCATTAGTCATTTGTTTGTCAAGATTTAGATTTGGAATTATTGGATAGCATGGAAAAAGAAAGCAATTTACAAGAGAAAATCCATCCGACCTTGAAAAATGAAAACCCCTCCTTTAAGCCTATTACTTTTTCATTGGATTTATACATTTCTTGAAGGAATCTAATTGTGAGCAACCAAATAAAAAACATCATATGGTTGGAATCCAATACATTTGACCCAAATCAGAATGAATAGATGTAGCCTTAAATGATTTGGATTTTATCTTCTTCTTCCTCCGTTTTTTTTCTTCTTCTGGTTGTTGCTTCTACTATACAAAAATAGAACCTCTCTATTCCCACTCTGACAAGCTCAGACATGATAGCTTAGAGTTTTTGTTAACCCTCCTCATGGCAACAAAAGTCTCTCTCTCATCCAACTAAATGACATTAAATTTCCCCATTAATCAGCCAGAACTCAAATTTTCTTTCATTCATTATCTCTTCAATTTATTGTGATTAAACCCACAATCCACAGAAAAATACAAAAGTAAATAAGAAACGCAAAACACATAAACACAACAATATACATGATTTGGTTTATAACCTACATCAATCCACGGGAAAAGGCGACAAAAAATTTCACTATCAACCAAAGAAGATTATAAGGAAATCAAGTTGTTAAACCTTAAACCCCAAATACACCATTCTGCCCCTTTATCTCTTTGTCTAAGTCAATATCTCTCTTAGAAAACCCTAACACATCTCTCCATCCCAACAAATGTCAACACCATGGGAGCAAACTCCATCACTGCATGTCCATTATCATCTCGTAACTGTAAAACCTCTTGTACAAAACAGCAAAGCTGTTACGAGAATGGCAAAAAAAGCCAATGAAATAATGGGTCTACATCACTCCTTTGGGTTGGTCATGTCTCACCCTGAAAGCCATGAGTAACATGCTCAGCATCAGTAAAAACACATTGTTCCCTCTTCACATGGGTTATAGAGAGAAAGAGGTTGAATGTCAATTAGCATGAGAGAAGAGATGTGGTTGAGATAGAGAGATATGATCACTTCGGATTGTTTCAACTGGATCTGGCATATAGGACTAGTTTGGTTGCCATAAAAAGTTTTTCTCGTGACAAATTGTTTTTGAAAAATCATTTTTGAGTTGTCTGGTTGTCATGAAAAGTAGGTTTTCTAGTTTTTTTTTCATGATTATTTTCTTTCCTTTTCTTTTCTTTTCTATACAATTCAGGGCAACCAGACTGGACCGCGAGTAGGGGGAGAGTGGGGCTACTCTATATTTTAGACCAAAAAAAAAAAACCAGAATCATTTAAGCTAAGATTTTCGAAGCCTAAAACCGCCCAACAGAAGATGTTGATGGGCTTCAGCTTTGGTTTACAGAAAAAAATTCCTATCTTTTTTGTTTTTACCCGTACGCATGGGAGGTGGGTTAAGTTAATCATAACCCGTTTGGTCAATCATGCATGGGCTGGTTGGTGACATGGTACCCTCATATGCCAGCTTGAGATATTGGGAAAATGTCTTGAATTCAACCCGGATGCAACTCCAATGTGTGATATGGAGAAAAATCCAAATAAGCTGTTTGGTTTTTTTAAGACCCGTATTTCTAAAATCACATTTTTATTGTAATCTATGTATTTCGTTCATAGTGAAAAATCTCTCTTCCTGTTTTTGTTCATGGACATAGGCTTCTAGTTCTTTGTATGATTTCTGTATTTACTATTTTCTTTCTTCTATTTTGTCGCATGAGAACTCTAAATCTAACAAGTCCGCATAATATGAGATGAACCAAAAGGGATCACATGATCAGGTTAATATTTGGCCATGATTATCCCCAACCTTATAACCTAGGCCACCTCTGCCTCCAATGGAGGGTTGGGGTTCAAGCCCCATGAGAAGCAATTCCAAAATAGATTCCGTTGCGTCTCCCCTACTAGTCGTGTGGGGGTAATTTGATAGTGGAACTGAGTGAGAACCAATCAAATTTTTGTGGAAAGATTAGTTCAAGTAAGTTTGCCTAATGCAAGCTGCAGTATGAACACAAAAAGATACTTTTTTTTATTTTATTTTATCGTTTCTTAGGTAATCTGTCTTTTTCTGTTCATATAGTATCCAGCCGTGGGTGAATTTGCTTAAGCTGATCTTTCACCAATTGTGTATCCCAATCTTTTAAGTCAGGCACGTGTTAAATAAAAGGTGTTTCAAAAGAATTATACATGTTTCAAGTGACACAAGACATTTTTTTCTCTACGAGGAATCCTATTTTGATACGTCTGCCAATGAATATTGATTTTTATTTTGTTTTATGTTGAGAGGACACTCTAATCATTGTTTTATAAATTATGGGTAACAGTGTTAGGGTGAGCAACGAGCTTGGAGCTGGACACCCAAGATCGGTAGCATTCTCTGTGGTGATGGTCAATTCGGTTTCTTTCATAATTTCAGTGATCATAGCTGGAATCGTGCTCTCACTCCGGCATGTCATTAGCTACGTCTTTACCAGTGGTGAAACCGTTTCCAAGGCGGTCTCGGAGCTCTCTCCACTGCTGGCTATCACTATCATCCTCAATGGGGTCCAGCCCGTATTGTCAGGTACAACATTAATTTCCGTCCTTATACAGCATGTGGCTACGGGCATGAAATCATCTGCGCCACATGATTTCACCCTGTGGGGTTCTTGTCTCATGGAGTGTTGCACAAGGGGGCATCGCAGAGGATATCGAGCCTGTGGCTACGGGGAATCTGGGGGGAATATCCCCTGCACCGACCCTCTTTGTGAGACGTCGTGAGACAAGACAGAGGGGAAGTATCATTTCACTTTTTGGGGGTGATGT
>JAOXJP010050308.1:0-16051 GCA_025762735.1 Platanus orientalis
TACTCTTCTTGCATATGACCGTTCATAGTAAGGAACACTTGAAGCTTATCAAACCATGCAATTAAATCCGGGCTTCTGATCACTGAAGCAATGGGTCTTTAGAATTAGCATGGATTTTTTATTTTATTTATATTTTTTTAGAGATAAATAGCATTGAAATTTCATCACAACGAAATTTATCTGACGTACAAATGATATAAACCTCACTTATTTTAGCTGTCACAGCTCACACCTGAGGCTCACTCGGGTGCTTAATTGGCATCTACGCCAAAATGAAAAAGCAAAAGCAATGACAAACTGCGAAACATGGCCCAAATTTGACATTCAGCAACAGCATTAACTTGGGACCCTGGGTGTAATATATGTGTAGACAGATATAATACAAATGAAAACAAAGCATCCAAAATCGATCTGCCCCCAAGAGGAGAAAGGAGAAAGATCTTTCTTTGGTGAACTCTTATCTCTGTGACACTTACACAAGGTCTCCATTTGTAAACAATCATCTCTTCGGCTAAAACCAAACAAAACAGAACTCGTACGAACATTCAAAGAGGACATGAAAAAAAAAAAAAAAGGTTGCAAAGACAAATAATTCAAAAACTATGTATACGGGAAGGATGACAACGTCAAAGTATTCGTTCTAAATAATATCAGAATCATCCCTAAAGTGCTCCAAGTCCGGATGTGTGCCACCCCCTGGCCTCCTTGGGTTTCTGCAATGATTTTAAAAGGAACAAAAAAAGGCATCAAATTCTAAAAGCCATGATAAACAGCGGTTGAAAGTACTATTGAATGGCAAAACAAAAGATAAGTAATACAAGCTATCCTAGCATATGCCTGATGCAAATTGACTGCATTATGTTCATCCAGGTCATCCACTATTTCAGGAATCATCATTTTTTTTATTTTTTTTTATCTTTGTGCGTGTGGGTGGGGGTGGAGTGGGGAGGGTGGGGGGGTTGACCAAAATTGACCAGGAACATCAATGATGACTTAAAATGCACAATGGATGACTGAAATGCTGTGATTACCAAACAATGAGAATGCTTTCCTTGAAGATAGATAATTAAAAATAGTAACCCATAAAAGCACTTCAGTCATTCTCATTATTGATGTTAAAGAAAAGCATTGCTTTCCTTGACCACTGGTGGATGATCCTTATTGTTTTTTGCTGCTGTTTTCTCTTGATAAAAACGAATAACAAATTAACAACTAAGAGCTTTGCTAATTGTCGAAGTCTCATGAGCCCAAAATAATCAAGCAAAATGCAGGGATCATGTAATACCTTACAAAACGGTTAGGCTCAAAACCAGGAACACCAGGAGGGCCATAGGGATCAAAACGAGCACCTGGTGGAACACCCCTGTTTTAATCAACATTTCCAACATTAGAATCCATATATGCATAAACATAACCACATATAAGATGGAGAGTAAGAAGGAAAAAAATAAAAAATAAAAAATTGTCAGGAACTCACAGAGCTCTCCCGGGGAACCGAGATGGTTCTCCACCTATCCCACCAAACCAGCGTGGATCATTTGGCCCTGTTCCCAACAGAAGAACAACTGTAAGCATGAAAGGACTTGAATATGCTTACCATACAGTAAAAAACCAAACTAGCTTACAAACCTAGAAGCATGCCCCCACCAATACCAGTGCCCCTGAAAAACAAACCAAATATATGTGCAACTGGTCAATTAAAGAGCTGAGACTACAAGAAATATGAATGCAACACAGAAAAATAAGAACCTGGAAGGGAACACTCCAGCCCCAGGCCCTGGGTAAAGATCACTTTCACCAAATGAAGGAACCGGAGGGTATATGAGACTGCAAGTACACCAAACAGAAGAAAAGTGAGCTGCATACTAGATGAACCTCAGCATGAAAAATAAAATAGTGATCTACATAATAGATTCAAGATCATTAACCAATTCCAAAAACATGTGCGTAATACCAAGACCAAGATTATATACTCAGGTTTGACAAAGCACAGTTTCAACAAAATATCATTTGCTTTGAAATTTCTCTGATTCATTTATGTTATGTGGTGCGGATTTGGTGCACCCCCTATTTATGACTATGGTCCTCCTTGCATCAGGGGTGGACACATCAGCACCAAAAAGTGATTTCCACTTTTTGGGGTGTGCTTTTCACTTCTTGACTCCGATGTGTCCGCCCCTGATGCAGGGAGGACCATAGACATTCTTTAAGGGGGTGCACCAAATCTTGGGGACTTCTCGTCCCTGGCCTTCATGAAATTTTCGCTTATCAAAAAAAAAGACAAGATAAGGAGTAACAATGCCCCGAGTCATGGATCATGCTTTCCTTAAGACAACATTTTCTCTCCACTCTAACCTCTAATAAAGATATAGAGACTGCAATGAGTCAACAAACTTGTCTCTAAAATAAAACAGGCCCAACCAAAATTGATTTGTTGATTGGCGGTTTGTAGCACCATGAGATCAACCCTTGAACACTTGATCTTGTCTCCCAGGAATTTAAACAATGAGAAATTAGTGGGTTTGCAGAGAAATACAGAGGTTAGAGAGAGAGAAAAAAAGTTTGAAGTGTAGTTCACATTTTGGAGGATCTACTTATTTATAAAATCTTAAGAGACACCTTTAGATGTGTCTATAGACACCCTTTTCCAATGAACAATCGTGTATAGATGTATGTACACACCTTGGATGCATCTACACACTTCCCCATGGACGAATCTTCAATTTCCATAATGTTCCAATTTTTTCCGTTCCGCACAGTTCAAACATTCAAAAAAAAATCCGATCGTTCGAAACCTCTTCAACATTCAAAAATATTTTCGATCATTTGAGCATAATGTATTTTCTTCTTAGAGAAATTCGAACGTTTGAAAAATATTTCGATTGTTCGAGATAAATTTGAAAGGTTCAAAACTTTACAAATATCCAACAATCCCTCATTATTTTGAAAATTTCAAAAATAGTACAACAAATGAAATTGGAAACATTTTTGGGCGGGCGACAAATTGTGCATAGATAAAGGTGCATACTAACTTGAACCTTCACTTAGCCCAAATACATCAAAGTTTATCAAAGTGCTTAATAACCGTAATTTTGAAAAAAAAAACTCCATTTCGACTAAACTGGATATATTGGACACACAATTTGTCTTCCTAGTAATGTTTAAGTATAGCCAGCACATTTACAACCTTGTGCACTTATCTTATTTTGGAAGTGCTCTAGTAGACCAAGCCTTAATTCTCATAGAAAGTGGTCTCACTCCCACACTTACATAGGTAAGTCTATTTAAAGTGTGTCAGCATGATTTACACTTTTCCCTATATAGATATAGACCCATTAAGAGTATTTATACGCACCCTACCTTATACATGCAGACATGCACTAGCTGTTGATGGATTAGAGATATTATTATCTTTGTCTAGTGCGTACCGCTGACTTCTATGACTTGTTTTTCTCATTAAACCTGAATACAAGTTGGGTTCCCACCATAGTCAACTTATTTAATAGGCTTTAATATCATCCTCCTAAATGACTTCTAGATCATATCCCTTGCAGGGCCCTTGGTAAAAAGATCAGCTAGATTTTCTTTCGATCGAACAAATTCCAATGTGACAACTCTATTTTTTAGAAGTTCTCATATACGAGTGTCTTAGACTAATGTGTCTAAACTTTCCATTATATGTACCATTGTACGCTTTTAGTAGTGTGGTTTCACCATCACAATGCAAAGAAATGACAGGCATTGGTTTAGACCATAATGAAATCTCATAAAGCAAGTTACATATTCATTTTGCCTTTTTACCCACAGCCATCAATGCAATAAACTCTGCTTCCATAATAGAGTGTACTATGCAAGTTTGTTTCTTAGATCCCCAAGATACTGCAGTGCCACCTAAGTGAATATTCACCCACTAGTTGAATCATCTGAACTAGATATCCAACTAGCATTTGTGTATCTTTCTAATACATTTGGTTGTTTTTCATAACATAACCCATAGTTTACAGTTTTCTTTAAATATCTAAATACTCTATCTACTGCTTTCCATTGCCAGTAACAAGGATTATAAGTATCAACTACAAGAAAAATAACTATTTACAACATCAAATTTATAGCATTGTTAAAAAAATGTCATAAGTGATATGCTTTCTACAGCAATCCTTTCTATGAAGGCTATAAATAACAGAATTTACTCGGTTTTAACAACCTTTATAAAAAAAATGCTATTAAAAGTCTTAATATAATTTTTTTTATAACATTAAATCAAACACCGTATTTTATTTCCCTTCAAGGGAGTTTTTTTTCCTCATGTTCTTGTCTCTCTCCTATCGTACTCTCCCACTTCACCCCACTCTATCTCTTTCTACCTCACTGCCCTCACACTAGGTTTGTTGTTTGTTGTACGTGATTTCCCCCTTTGAAATTTCAAGGTGAGAGTTAGTTCCTCTAATTCAAACTCTAAACCAGGGTTCTCCTCGATTGGCGATTTCAACCAAAGCGACCAAGGAATTGAAGGATTCTTGCCTCTTCTGGGGGCTAGAAAAATCTCGATAGGGATATTTCTCCTTACAATCTTCTCCTCGCAGCACAGGAACTCATTTCAAGTAAGTGCCTTGAAACCATGTATGGAGGTTTTTGTTGTTTCTTTCGCCCTTCATCCTACATTCTCTCGTTCTCTCATTCTCAAGCAAGGGAATCTCTTTCAAAACTCTGGCTGAAACCCTAAGAATCATCAGGATTTATTGCCGAAAAAATATTAGGAAATTCGCCAAAGATTTTGATTCCTCAAGGATAGTTTTGTTGAATGGTGAGATTTTAGGTGCATGCATCAAGCCCTCCATCCCACATTCTCTCGTTCTCTCTTTAACACGAGCCTCCATCTGGTCTATATCTCTCATTTGATAGATAGTTGTTCCCGGTGAAGTGAATCTCTACCTTCTCTCTCATGCCTTCATCTGAATATGCTTGCAACTGAATTTTCTCCAAAAGTATTCACATCCTCCATTGAGTGAAACTATCGAAACTCTAATTAGTTCCAATCTATTTCGTTTTAAATCCCTATATTTCAAATTCCAATTTGTAATGTTTCCTTGTTATATGGATCTAGAAATCACGTTTGTGTTTTTGATTCTTAATCCATTGGTCTTTCGGTATTTATTTATCTCTGAATGTTCATGGGTATCAGTTGCATTTGATTCTTTTGTGCATATTCATCATCATTTATTTTATTCCACCTTTCTTTTACTTATTTTTTACATTTGTTTTTGCTTTCTTGTTTAGGTGTGTGGCTTTGTCTACCAAAGCGCTAAGAAGAGGGCTAGCTGACCCAAGTGTCCTGTCACTGGAAACAGAATCCAAGGAGTAAGCGTTCATGTTCTATTTATCTGTTTTTGCTAAATAAAAAACCTGCCAAGATTTTTTTGTTGTCTGCCAAATACAACTTCAATTGTTGTTTCTCTTGATGTTGCACAATACAAATCAATAGTTTCTCCAAATTAATTTAAGGAACTAAAGTTTCTACCCTTTTGTCATTTGTTAGTGAATAAAGCATTGAGAATTGATAACGGGTGCAATAGTCCCTCAAATGGAAGTCCTTGCCCGTACTCGTGAGATATTTGGTGTGGCATGGCTCGGAAATTTGGGGTAACTTTTATAGCCCCTCCAAATATATCAGGCCTCCTATTTAGCTGGAAAATGAGGGCTTTTGACATGTTTGGGAAGAGAATTTGGAAGTTGGTCCCGGCAGCGATGGGTTGGGCAGTGTGGAGGGAGAGAAATAACAGGGTGTTTCGAGGGCAGGCAGAACCGACGCATCAGGTGTTTAGGAGGGCTTTCGAGGTGTGTTTTGGGCTAGAAGGTGCAAAGGGTATTCCAACATTCCGGAAGGTGCTTTGATGAGGGACTGGGCTAATACGGTGGGGGTGGCCCCTATGTAACGTTTTTTTGGGGTTTTTTTTTTTGGGTGAGGCCTAGGCCTATTTTCATTTTTTGCCCAGGGATCTCTCATCCCTTTGGTCTGTTTGCTTTTCCCCTCTCTTTTTTAGCTGTAAAATTTTTTCATTCATTAAAAAAAAAAAATACATTCCTTGCTACCGCCCTTCTAAAAAAAGGGGCTGAGTCATAAAGTTAAAAAAACTGGCCAGAGTCAGTTTGAGTTTCATTTAGAATTATCAATCTTTTTTGCTTTAGCCATACTAAAATGCATAGTTGTTGACTACCATTATGGCACTACCTACTTCATTTTCTCTTCTTAAGCTTATTTCTCTTTAGATTCCACAGCTGAACAGGTCATTCAATATTGATGTTGAACAAGTTAGAATGGTTGTCTGATTTTGAATTGATGTTCTATTGTCACACTTGTTCTTAGTTTTATAGCATGTATATTTCTCTTCTTTTTTTGAAAGTCAATAGGATTCTTAGAGTGGCAGAATGTTTTTTTTTCCTTCTTTTTTTGGTTAGTGGCAGAATGCTTTGTAGCTCTAATTTTATTTTTTTGTTAGAGGGTGGCACTTGGCCTGATATATTTCATAATTCTTGAAGCATCTTTAAGCCAGGCTGAACTAATATGGATTGTGTTCTTCACCCTCCTATCAGTTCAGCATATTAAATTAAGTTAAAAACATGTTTGTAATGATTAATATGGACTTGCATCTAATCCAAGAACTTGTAGACCCAGGTTTGCAAATGCATATTGCATTAGAGTTTTGTTATTCTTTCTAAACTCGTCCAGCAGAAATACATTTTAAACAGTTCTTCATGTGCACTCTTACTACAAATTTCTTGACCATATATAGTGTTTAAGTGAATTCTATTTGATCTACTGGAGTATTAGACTCTCTAAAACTGATTCACAAAAATTCCTGAGTATGTTTTGTCACAGACGCTCCTTTAACCCACCAAAAAGAGAGTTCTAGACCATATAAAACAGATTCAGAAAAGTTTCCATGCATAATTTGTCTTCGACGGGGGTCCTCAAAATAATTGTCATTACAGAAGTGTGTACATAATGTCCCAGAGAATGAACAATACAGGCCATGAGTTTATTGGATCCTGGTGCCCAATCCCAACATCTAGGACGCAATCATATCTATTCTTTTTATACTTGGTAGTCTCAGCATCTAATATTTTCACATAAAATCTTAAGATTCTATATTGGAAGTATAATTTAGATAAATTGATAGGGAATTTGAATGCTGGATTAATGACCTGGTTGTTAAGTAGAAGCATCACCTTCAGCTCAAAACTGGTCAAGAAATTCGAGGCTTGCAAATGATACCATGACCATAGACATATACGTGTGAGAATCTACGTCAAAATGGTACCTAGATTAGATGAATGCTACAAGTCTGCAATTACAGGAGTACTACCCTAGGTTATAGTCATCTTGCTATGTCAACCTAGGGCATGGATATGAAATGGATCTCTATATATATCATGTCTTTATGAGCTTATCATAATCTTCTATTGTCAATTACAGAGCCATTGTGTTGGTGAAATGGTAGTAGCTTGGGCTGTCAGTGTGAAAACACAGAGAGCAGCTGCTTTGTGGAAAAAAGGCCAAAGGTTGGGTTTGTTTCCGGTCCACCAATCCCAGCACCCTGTAGTTACGAGACCAACACTGGGTAAGTGGGTAATGACTTTTTTAGATTGTACTTAATATGTTGAATCAATGATTGGTCTTCTTAAACAACATGTTTTGGTTACATAGAGAATTTGGACTGATAAAGACTGACGTTGCTCATTCTCTGATAAATGCATCCAGGTTGAATGTCTAAAACACAATGACACTATGTCTCTAGTTGCGCTAATAGACATTTAATTGTAGAGGTAGTAATGTGAAGATACTAAGCTAGAGTTTTAATTTGATGCTCGTAAGTTACTGACATGTACCCTTTTAACCAATGCACATCATTAATCATTAGCTTACCTACTCTAAAAGCATACAAGTAGTAGCATGCAAAGTTCAAATTTGCAATTCTGATAGATGTGCTTCCCTAGTGGAATATGGAAATTTCTAGAAAAATTTATCGCCACCTTACCTAAGCCAGAAACTACCTGTTAAATAGTTTCTGCCATCACCATTGTTACCCACTGTTTTCCCCATGTTATTGAACCCTGATCAGTCTCTGTTCTGCAGCCCTTTTACAACCTTTTTTTTCCGATAATTAACAATGATTTTATTGAGAAAAAAAAAAAAAAAAACATAGATATACAGCTACAGAAAAACCTCACAAATCATAAAGGAACATTTACACCAATGAAAGAAGATGTTTGCCCGACACCCCAATTTTCCAATTCATCCGCAAGTGTGTTTTGATCCCGAGGAATATGAGAGAAGGAGCAATGTAATTCCGTCACAATCTCACAGATCTCATATAAAAAATTCCACATACGCCATGATTTGCATTCCATGCCTTGCCCCCATCCAACAACCACTGCGGAATCCCCCTCTTTGATGCACACATAAAGGCCCATTTTTTTTAATTCCCTTAACCCCGATAACAATGCAATGGTTTCAGCCTTTGTAGAGTTGCATGGATCCAATGGACCGCCCATAGCTCTACTAATACAACCGTTATGGTCGCGAATGACGCAACCAAAACCCGCTGGTCTGGGATTTCCTTCTGATGCCCCATCGAAATTTAGTTTCCACATTCCAATTGGAGGAGGGCACCAAATTGGAGACCGCTGAATCGGGGCGATAGGAGAATAGCAGTTAATGGATGTCCACCAATCCCGTAAAAAATCAGACAGAGGGAGACCTTTTATAACCTATTGGTAAGCCTATTTTACCCCAAGTCTGATCCTGTTTCCCAAGCCTTAGACCTATACTCTACTGTACGAAAGCCTATAGATCAGAACCATAATTTGATCCCATAAACCCTTCTGTTATTCCCCTAATAGTATTATTACATGAAAATTGTACTTAGTGAAAACAAATGTGCTGATTTGAAACTTAATGACCACATGATCATCATAATGTCTAGCTCTAAGTCTTTTATTCATTTTCAGTAACCCATAAACTAAAAGAGAACCCACAAGGCTTCCGTGCTCCTTATCTTCTCTTTTGTGTTTAAGAACCCACAAGCAAGAGCTTCCAATGCTTTCATGGTCAATGGCCGGTTTCTTGTGCTCTGCCTTTGGGCATTCATGGTAGGTTGCTGCTCGACACTACCCACACCACTTTAGGTTCTTAGTGCCTCAAAATCCTATGGCTGCTGGCTGATTTCAGATGGGAAGGATGACTGCTTTGCACTATGGTGATCCTGGCTGTCTGCCACCTCCATGATGAATGGTTCAACAGATTCAGAATCTGGGGTAGATTTAAGTCAATCAAAGTCTGGGGTTGAGGTTTCTCATGAGTTTGATATTGATTAAAATGATTCTCATTGACAATTCATTCACTGCTCTCATCTGGACTGCCTTTAGCCAAAAAACTAGTAGATGATAACTGATCCAGAGATTGACACACTTGAAAAATCATGTTCTCACCCGCATCAGGTGGGTTTGACTGGAAACAGAGCTCTTCTTGTTTTGGTACCACATGACCAACAGAAAAATCAAAGCTCCCACCATATAAATAATTCTATCCTTCTTTTGAAACCCACCCACCCACCCACCCCTCCCCTCAAAAAATAAATAAATCAATAAATAAATTTGGATATAAACACTAAATGTGGATCTTCGCCACATTTCATCTGACACAAAAGTTCACCACTAAAAGGGGGAGGGATGGGTAAAACATAATCAGAGCAAAACTTACACAGAAGTTAAATGTGGCTCTAATAGCCAGTGAAATATTATAAAAGAAACACGAAAATGCTAGGTAAGTCAAAAATAACTGCAATTTCCTAATGTTTTCTGTGACATTCAATGGTCAATGCATGGGCTATATGCTTATACACCCATGACTTACCAGTTATTTTTGACTTACCTCGCATTTTCATGTTTCTTTTAAATTTCCTATTTCCTTTGTGTTAAACTAAGGGCATTAGGTGTGATCATTTTTTATGTTAACTGTGGAGGTCTCCTCTCTATTAAAAATATTCTATCAAAAAAAAACTAAGGCCATTAGTTGTTCATTCTCAAGTGTTTGGATACAACAAGATTCTCAATCATTTATATACTTTCTAACCTTGTCTACAAGTTCTGGTATTCAGTATATAGGAAACAAGAAGCTATGCATTAATCTTTAGGATTATTTATGATATTTTATGATCACGTTAACTGGGATTTATTGCTGTATGTATTGAGACATCATGATTTTGGGGTTAGGTGGAGAGGATTTTGGGGTTAGGTGGAGAGAGTGGATGCAGAAATGCTTCAGTTAGCTTCCTTTTCAGTTCTGATTAATGGAGTTCCAAAAGGGCACTTTGGGTGCAGCCGAGGCTTACGATAGGGTGACCCCTTGTCCCATCTCCTATTTCTCTTGGTGGTTGGTATTCTGGGTGGATTGATTGAGAGGGCAACAAAAGTGAGCATGATTGAAGGTTTTGCTTTGGGCCAGGGAGAGGTGGTGGTGTCCCATTTGTTGTTTGCGGATGACACCATCATTTTTTGTGACAACTCTTAAAGGCAAATTAGGATGCACCGGTGTGTGCTAAGATGCTTTGAGGTGGTGTCTAGTCTTCAGTTTAATTTGGCCAAGAGCTCTATTTTAGCAATGAGTGAGGTGCCGAATTTGGCACAGCTTGCTTCGGATTTGGAGTGCAAACATAGCCAGCTTCTGATGAGTTATCTAGGTTTACCGTTGGGCTTTAATTATAAGCAGAGAGATGTGTGGAGTCTGGTGATTGACAGAATGAGAAAGCGTTTAAATGGTTGGAAAACCCGTTATCTGTCCAAAGGGAAGAGGCTTAGTCTGATAAAGGCGTCCTTGGCAAGTATTCACATTCATTACCAGTCAATGTTGGTGTTGCCAGTTCATGTTTGCAAATCTATGGAGAAAATTTTAAGAGATTTCCTTTGGAAGGGAAAGGATGATGATAGGGGTATCCACCTGGTATCTTGGGATATAGTTTGCTCTCCTAAGGAGAAAGGAGGGTCAGGTATTCGTAGCTTACAGGCAATGAACAAGTCCTTGTTATGTAAGTCGTTGTGGCGCTTTGGCCACGAGGAGGAGTCTTTGGCATCAAGTCGTGGCAGCCAAGTTTGGTATTGAGGATGGTTGGCATCCCAAGGTGGCAAGGGGTCCTTATGGGTGTAGCCTTTGGAGAGGTATTATGACTCACCTACAAGCGTTCATGGATTGGCTAGCCTACGAGGTAGGTGACGAGAGGTGGGTAAAATTTTGGGAGGATAATTAGAGTGGGGAGCGGTCTCTGAGATTGGACTTCCCCAATATTTTTGCCTTAGCTATTGACCTTGGCACGCGGGTGGAATCCTATTTGTCGACTCATGGAGTTGTCGACTCATGGAGGGGGTATTGCTTGGAATTTGGCTTTAAGGAGGGATGTTTTTTATTGGGAGCTCCCAAGGGTGTTTGAGTTTATGAGGCGGTTGTATGGTTCGTGGGTGTGTTTGGGGAGGGAGGATCGCCGTATTCAGAGATCGGGGAAAGGGAGAGTTTTCGGTGAAATCTTGCTGTGATTTCAAGTATTCGGCTACGAAAGTCTCGAAGCTGTGGAGAGAAGTTTGGTACAATGGAACTCATCTAAAAGTCCAATTCTTTATGTGGACAGCGGCTTGTGATAAGATTTACACTATGGATATGCTGCGAAGGAAAGGTTTTTGCTTGATCAGTGTATGTCTCCTATGCTATCAGGATGCAGAATCTTCCTCCCATCTTTTTATTCACTGCCCATTTTCGTGGGGAGTATGGAGTGAACTAGCTAGTGACTTTAGCATGCCATTTATAACCCCCTTGGCCCTGTCTGATCTCCTTCTAGGTTGGCGTTTGAAAGCTTTCAGCGACTTGGAACAGAGGATCTGAAAGCTAGTCCCAGTAGTGGTTTGTTGGGCTGTGTGGAGGGAGAGAAACAACAAAGTATTTAGGGATCATGCGGAGCCAGCGTACCAAATTTATAGGAGAGTGAAGGAGTTAATTATGTTTGGGCCAAACGTTGCAAAGGTTACTCTAGGCTTCCAGAAAGGGCTCTTGCGAAGGATTGGGCGCATTCTGTCGGTGCTACCCCTTACTAGTTTTGGCTGATTCGGTGTTGGGGTTCTACCCCTTTTTGTGGGGATTTCTCATCCCCTTTCTCCCTCGTATATTTTCTTTTTGGCTAAGTAATAAAATTCTTTTTCATAAAAAAAAATTCGCCAAATAATTGTTAGTATTAGTAAAGTAATTCCATATAGAATTGGGATGTTCATACTCTTTACATATATGGTATACATCACTCTTAGTTCTAGTCTTTTTTTCTATAGTCACTTTCTGTTCTATATGGTATACATCACTCTTAGTTCTAGTCATTTTTTCTATAGTGACTTTCTATTCAACATTTATAAATATTACTGTATTTGAAGTCCCTTGCAATGATGGAGTTACTTATGTTGTTGTTTACAGGTGTTGATACTATAAAGAAAAAGGTTCTGCTACTAAAAGGCAAGGTTTGAATAGGATTCGTGGACCCATTAATGTTGGGACTGGATGTGTGTTTCTAAGGCAGATAGATGTTTTCGGATTGTCAGTCACACCACCTTCCCACATGCATGTTGTAGAAACTATAGTTTAGTATTACAAGAGTAGCCAATTATTTATTGACCTTCAAAAAGAATCCATTTATAGATGTTTAGCCAATTAGACATTTTTGTGTGAGGAGATTAATTAGGCTTTGTTGTGTTTAATTAATTGATTTTACATGTGTGGTGATATGTATGACTCATTCATATGTGGCACATTTTGATTGGGAGTTTGAAAAAAAAAAACATTATTTTATCAGGTGACAAATAGAGGCAAAATAAATGCATATATATATCAACGGTGTTCTAATGAATCTTGTAAAAACAATTTTCCATGAGTTGCCAAACGTCATAAAAAACGTTCTACAGCGAGCCTTTAAATGCTATAAAAACATACTTTTTACAATGTTCAGCCAATAGTTACTAGAGCGAGAAGCAATGCGAAAGCGAGAAGTAGGAAGCGAGGCTCAATAAATCCTTGAGAAGCAAGAAGCGAAAAATGATTAAGAAGCATTTAGAGAACGGGTAGGAAGCGATCAAGAAGCAAGTAAAGTGCAATTTGGAAGTAACTTCAAATCATTAGAAAAAAAAAATGTTATAAAATGACTAAAAAATGAAATAAAAATAATAGGTGAACAAATAGTTACAAGTAATAAATAACAAAAAGTCTACAACTAAAAAGTACTCAATAATAATTGATTACTAATAAGTTGTAAAATGTAAATAACAATAAGTTTTAATTAATAATTTCAACTACGATACAATAAAGTGTATAAACAAAATAAAGTACTCAAAAACCTAAAATCTATACCATATAAGTAACGAAGAAAAATGACATATAAATCAATGTTCAAACCACTTGTTATTAGTATGGCCAGCCATCCTTAGATATTACCATTCAAAAAAAAAAAAAAAAATTTGTAGATAACTAACATATTAATGTTATACCATAAAATACCTTATATAAAAACCATTGGATTTAAATTTTTTTTATTTGATTGGAATAAAATAAATACTAAATCTTTTTTTCTTACTAAATCTCATAAATAATATTTTATCCAATGCCAATAATATAGTTGATGTTTCTTGGATTGCTTCCTAATCGATCCTTCTAATAACAATAATATTTTATGCAATGCCAAGGAATGGGTTATCTCAAAAAAAAGGGAATTTTACTCCCAAGTCTCTCTATTTGGAATTGAGGGTGTTTAGGGTTGTTTCGTTTCCTATCAATGGCATTTGGATCCCAAGTACCCGTCAAAAGTATCGTTCTTCATGTGGAATGTCTTCTTTGATAAGATTTTCATCATTGACCACCTCCAAAGTAGAGGTTGGAATTTGAGAAACAGATGTGTGATGTGCCTACGGGAGGAGTCAATTATCATCTTTTTGTTCACTATACTTTGGGACATAGGGTTTGGAGTTTGTTTCTTTCTCACCTTAATGTTTTATGGTCTTTTCCATCCCACTTCCGTAAGCTAATCTTCGGTTGGTGGATTCGGGATTTGAATTGTTTACCTTCAATCATATGGTCTTACCTTCTAGGGGTTATTTGTTGGGGCTTATGGAAAGAAAGTAACTCTAGGATTTTTTAGGAAAAGTCGAAGACCTTCGAGGGTTTTCTTGTTCAAATTCATAATACTATATTAGAATGGATCTCTGGTAGGAGTGAGTTTGACAAAAGTGAGTGGGATTTCATTTGGTGCGAGTAGTTATTTGTTTTGTTTTTCTTGGAGGAATTTATCTATCTTCCCCACTCGCTTGTGGTCATTGTTTGGAATCAACGCTGAATTGGTCCCCAAAAAAAAGAAGGAAGCCAAGGCATCCCTGGGGAAAGATACGGATAGTCAATTTCCTAATGAGGGTCTCTTTTCCTTCTTTTGGTTGTTTTTCTTTGCTTTTGTGTTCTTCACCTTCTTGGTGAAGTTCTTTTTGTATCTTTTTAGCTCCCTCTTCAGTTTTTAATAAAGTTTTATTCTTTTATCAAAAATAAATAAAAACAATCTACATTAAATAACATGCAATCTTGTTTTTTGGATCGCTTCCCAATCGATCCTTTTGATGTTTCTACTCGTTTTTCCAAAGGCTTCCACTTGTTTTCTTAAATAGCTTTATTTTGCTTCCCCAATCGCTTCATTGTGTTTACCAAATGTAGGAAATGCGTTTCCCACTAATTGGGGAAACGGTTTGAAATTAGCTTCCCAAACAAGCTTCCCACCTTGTACCAAGCTTCCCTACAATTATGGTTCAGCTTGATCGTAAAAACCACTTTTTACGGTGTGCAAAAAATTTGTTTTACAACATTCACCCAAACGCCTTAAAAAGTGTTTTTACGACGTTCGTCTTTTCCGACAGCCTTTTTACGACGTTTTGTTTTACAGTGTGCAGATGAACACCATGAAAAGCTTTTCACAATGTTTTTTAAACACCATAAAAAAACTAGTTTTGTTGTAGTGTATATCTACTTAATACACCAATCGCATAGGCTATATCTGACCTAGTATAATGTATAGCATTCATAAAACTACCAATTACACTAGCATATTTTAATTGATCTATGCATCTTCCATTATTCTTTGTTAGCTTTACACTGGGATCAAATGGAGTAGATACAGGTCTATAATTAAAACAATCAAACTTTCTATAAATAAATTCAATGAAATGAGACTATATAAAAACAATTTCATTGTTATTATTTATTAATTTGATATACAAAATAACATTAGCATTACCCATATCCTTCATAGCAAAAACATGATGACAAATATCTTTTAATGTTTATGACAATATTTAGATCAATGCCAAAAATTAACATGTCGTCAACATATAGACAAATGATACAGTTCTATTATCAATAAATTTTGAATAAACACATTTATCAGCTTCATTTACTTTAAAACCATAAGATTGAATTACTTGATCAAACTTTTCATGCCATTGTTTTGATTTCGGTGCTTATTTCAAGGCATAAAGTGACTTAATTAATTCACATATGCTATGTTCTTGGTTAGTCATAACAAAACCTTCAAGTTGTTCCATATAAATCTCTTTAATTAAGTCACCATTTAAAATGCAATTTTGGCATTCATTTGATGTACAATTAAATCATAAGTAATAGCTAAAGCAACTAAAACTCTAGTTATAAGAGCATATGTATCAAAATAGTCAATTCCTTCCTTTTGTTTAAAACCTTTAGCTACTAACCTAGTTTTGAATTTTTCAATTGATTTGAATTTTTCAATTGATCATTTGTTCTTAGTTTTCTTTTAAATATCTATTTACAACCTATTGGTTAAAAACCTGAAGGTAAATCTACTCATTTTCAAGTTTGATTTATCATAATGGAATCCATTTCATCATTTATTGCTTCTTTCCAAACTGAAGTATCTCTAAAACTCATGGCTTCCTTAAAAGTTTTATAATCTTCATC
>JAOXJP010050319.1:0-16050 GCA_025762735.1 Platanus orientalis
ATCATGTAGGAAGAGGATGACATCAAATTTCAAAAACACCAAGCTTTAAAGAAAATACATAATGGGAAGAATGTCAATAAGATGAACTATTTTCAAAACTTTGAAAATAAGAAGCTTCTCAAGGAGAAGGAACTAGCCCAAAAGGAAAAAATAAGAAAGTATAGGCTAAAGTGCTTAGTCGTCCAAATGGCTCTAAGAGCCAGGAACATATCAAAGTGGTACATTGATAGTGAGTGGTCAAAACACATGACCAAGATAAGTCATTGCTTATTAATCTTAAGGAAACCTAAGGTGGGAGTGTCACATTTGGTGACAGAAACATTGTCAAGATCTTTGGCAAGAGAACCATAGAGGTCCTTGGTGTTCCCACTACAGAAACCCAAAAGTGTACGCGTATGTAAACATAACATGACACTTGCTATACTCTTGTCAGCGAGTGAAAAATGAAATTCTCATTCGCCCATAATTAAAGGGTTTCAAGTATGCATTTGTCAAACCAAAAGTGTGAGCGAATTCACTTTTCACACTTGCGCACTACGAGAACCAAAAATTGAAATTTGAGTTTATCTCTTCCTAGGGCGATTATTTCAAATAACCACAACTCCCATGAGTTCCCTAACTACTCAGAAGATGAAAGAAGGTGGATTCTCGCATAGAAGAATCACCTACATTTCTAAAAAGATTTGAAAAATCTTACTCCAACAAAAATATTATGGAAGAGATAGAGTTTCTCCTTAACAAGGACTCTCCTCTAACTCATTTCTAGTGCCTATGAATATCAGCATGCACAAACAAAGAGAGGCGGAAGAAACATACATAGATAGTGAGAGAAGGAGTTTTAGAAGTTGGAAAAGCCCTAAAAACTCACTATAAGGCAAGCTATGCCCATCCCTTGAAGGTTTGTAAGTTGCTTCTTTTCCAAAAGAGGAGAGAGCACATCCATTATACTTCTGCCATCTCCTTGAGGAAGACATCATAAGAAGCTTAAGGATAAATCAAATTGTGGATAGGTAAACTTACTAGTGTCTGAACAAGTGTAATCATATACCTATATTTGTAAAAGAATATCATCTTCTCTTCTCCTTTCTTTTTCTCTACATTCCTACAACTCTATCATATAATACAAGCCAAGAAACTTACAGTTAATTAGAGGTTAGCTGTGTTAAATGGTTGTAATTAACAAGTCTATCAAACTTGGAGTTTTACTCCCCACGTATAAAATAATAAACTAGCCCCTAAAATGGCTAGGTAATTTGTTCAATGGATTTCGCCTCATATAAAGGCTTGAATTTCGTGTTACAAATTTCTGGCATGCCCGATGGGTCAAAACTTTCCTCTCATCTCTCTTTAAGTTCCGTTAATATCCATTGTATTAATGGGTGTTTCCTACTTTCATAGGTACCTTAATAGAGTTGCAACTGTGGAACCCTCTGTTGGTTTGCCACAAGCTACAAAGAAGACATGGGTTGAGGTTTTGATCTTCCCACCACTATCTACCCATATGGTTAAGGCTTTAGTCTCCCAAAATTCACCCGTGGTTGAGGCTTTGGTCTCCCTTACTTTATCAGGGATTGAGGCTTTGGTCTCCCCCTGGGTAGTGGCAGCACTGCCTGTATTAGTTAAGAATGGTAATCCTAATGTTGAACCAAAAGGTTACCCCCCTTAAATCACTTCAAATAAATTAAGGAAACAATGGATACATAAATCTAAGCTTAACCTTCACTCCAAAGCCATTGAAACCTCTAGAAAAGGACACAACAACATTTCAGGCAAGGGCCCAGAATCTGATTCGCCGAGGCATTTATGCGCGAATGAATATGAATACTTACATTTGCTAGTGTCTGTACCCATGAATGATGTGAAAAATTCTCATTCGTGGGGAAAAACTAACTGCCACAGAAAACATTTAGAAATGAAAAGGGGAAAGCCTCGGATATTCTAGTCTGAGACCAACTTGCGATTACCTAGCTCCACTCACCAAGAGGAAGCCATGGCTAACGACTTTTCTTTACTCACAGATACTTTGATGCAAACACACATAGCAAATGAGAATAAAATTTCATATTCGTGCATGAATGTGTGCTCCTAGAAGTGAAGACATCCGAGTAAAATTGTTATGGCGAATGAACAAGAGAACCTCACATGTGTGAATAACCGGCATGAAGAAAAGTGTCACTCATGCACATCTATGGGTGTGAGGTAAAATTTTCATTCGCCGCCAGAGAGCCAGCATTTGACCACAATACATATTACCCTCACAAGAGTTCCCACAATGCTTAAAGCCTAGCTAGAAGAACATGTTATCAATTAGGTTGGGGTATTCAAGCTATCTGGTCATAAAAGAAACTTGCATAACAAGAAAAAGAAATCTAAGGCAGGAACCACTAGCCATGCTCAGCCAAAAGGGTTGCAATAGGGCTATGTGACCACCCAAATCCCATATGTGCAACATAATCAGGAGTATAGTCAAGCAAGGGTAAAGTTTAGGAAGTCAATGTTGTTAACCCGATTAGAATCACTCCGAGGGTTTAAAGAAAGTAAACCACCAAAAAGAAGAAGGATGTTATCTCCTAACCAAAAACAGAAAAGAAACACTACCCAAAGGCAAAAGACTAGAGCGCACAAGTTCTCTTACCTGCAACCGGAGTTGGGCGATATGAAAATCAACACAATACCACCATGCACCCCTTCTTTGTCCTCCTACACTAAAAAGGGTTTAGACTATACACCCTACATCAATAGGAAAAAATATTCGGGTCTACTTATGACTCCCCAACAACGATAATGTTTGTTGGAGCAAAGAAAGATGTCCTTGTCAACACCCCGAGTCCTTCTGGTTGACGGCCACGACCTTTTAACTCTACTAGTATAATGACCAGAAGTCAACTAGAAGCAAGTGCCAAGACACCTAGAACACCCTTAATAGGGCTACCAATTACTGAGAAGGATCTTGCAGCCTCTCCCGTTATGTTCCAGCACGAGGATAGTCCTTACACCACTCCTATGACTGCCGCGACAATCAACGTTACCTCTACCTCACAAGGACCTGAGGTGATGATAACAGGATCAAGAGAAGGTTAAGATCTGCCTATCAACCCTATGACACATGTAGAAAATGTAGACATCAAGGAATACAATTCTGACTTCGAAGGGTAACGCACTGCAACCACAGATAGCAAGTCCAAGTAGAAAGTCGGGATTGTCGCTTGGCCACCCAGGACGCCGTTATAACAGAATTAAAGGCCATGACTGAGCAACTCATACTTGAAAGATAGGGCACGGCCCCGCTAAATCATAATCTTACTACAACAAAATTAGCAAGGTCAGTTGTCCCTAGCCAAATGCAAGATGGGTACCCTCATTACATACCAAAGTATGCTTTTGCCACCTTGCCAAGAGCTCTTCCTGCTATGAGTGTTGCACCCAATATACCTATTCCACAGAGACCATTTACATAGGGATTCCTGTAAGGCCCACACCCACAAGGACCTCGCCAGGCTGCTCATCATCAATAGAAACCATCCTCATATGGACCTAGACCCCCTAGACATATGGCTACTATGTATATACATAGCCTCCTTACATGCAACAGGGCCTATATGCACATCCAAATGTGCCCATGGTGGACCATAGTTATATGTGGGTGATGATGACTAAGATGCTCAATGAATATAAAGAGTAGGAAGCTATGAGTACATATACGATTGGGAAGCCATACCCTCTGCATATGGATGTGGTACCCTTTCTGCTGAAATTTGTCCAGCCTCACTTCAATACATTTAATGGAACGATATGTTCGGAGCAACATATTTCTCATTTTAAATGTCGATGCAGTGTTATCGTCCAACAAGGATAATTACTGTTAAAATTGTTCCTCTAGTCTTTAGATGGGGCTACTTTCATATGATATTCAAACCTGAAACCCTATTCCATCCTGGATTGGGATTTGATGCAACGAGCATTCGTGTAACAGTTTCATGGCACTTATAGACCCGTGAAGTTCTATTGACTAATGAGAAGTAATGGGACAATGAGTCAATGGTGGACTTTATTAACAGATGAAAGAATATGTCGTATGCTTATGAGAATGCACCTCCCATTAAAACACTCATTGAGATGTGTCTAGAGAATATAGCCTTTGAGCTTTCTCTTCACCTTATGGCTCAGAAATACTCCAGGTTTGATGATGTGATATCCAAAGTGTTTGCTTTAGAAAGGAGGCTACTAGACCACAAACGTGAGAAAAGAGAAAAAATAGTGGTTAACAAGATGGAATCCGCCATGGTTGGGACTAAAATGTCACCCACTAAGTTGAAAGTTAAACATACTGCAGAGACAACTAAGCTGACTGAGCAAGAAGCTCCTCTTAGAAGGCCAAGCATCAAGGAACAATAGGAGAAAGCTTATACATTCTATCCTAATGATCTGGAGAGTCTCTTCAAGTAAACAATTAAATCTCAAGATATCATACTCCCTAAGTCCAAAATACCTACAAAAGCTAACAAAGTTAACGACCCAAAAATATTACAAATATCATCACATCTTGGGTTATACACTGTAAGATTATTTTGTGTGTAAAGACAAGCTTTAGGAATTGATTGGCAAGAACACTATAGAATTGGATGCAGATATGAGGGCTGCAACTATTAATGTCGTCTTCATTAATGAGGACATGGCCAACCTCGTTATCATTCAAGACAATGGCAACGACGGTAATGATGAAGGCGATTGGGTCACATTTGATAGCAGGATGACACGAAAGAGAAGACTCCAAACTATAACTCGGAAAAAGGATAAGGTTCCTAAAGTTGAGGCCTCCCAACCACTACTTCATGAGGATGACTTGTTAGAGCAACCTCTATGAGATACGTTGGAAGAGTTTATGCCTAAAGATTTAGTCTATTCCTCGGTCGTTACTTATAATATAGTGTCAATTGTACATGATGGTAATCTTCGCCTACATAGAGAATTATGTTCGGCACCAACACCACACGGGTCAACAATAATGATCGATTGGTTGCAAAATAGCTTAACATATCAAGATCACTCTAAGGGGGTGACTATTCCAATGATAGGTTATAGATGCAATGTCAGTGGTATCTCCATCGCATTAACAAGTTCTATACAAGACCCTCCACTACGATCGATGAGGATTACCCATTTACCTATGACACCTTAGAAATGTACATACTTCTGGAATGTGTCAACCAAATTCAAGTGACAAGCCTTCCCTTACCATTGAGTCATATATTTCGAAGCATTTCCTTCAGGCTTTGAGTTTCCATTATTCACCACTTTCTCAAATGAAAGCTATCAATGCCCGTGCCGTCACCTATTTATGTTCATGATATCATGTAGAGAGGTAATGCATAATGACAATTTGTTATTACGATTATTCTCACTCTCACTGAATGGTCCTCCATTGGATTGGTACATGGATTTACCACCATAAAGCATACCTTCTTAGGGCCATTTAATTGAAATGTTTATTCATAAATTTATAAGACTAGACATGGAACCATATGATCTTTGGAATATGGATCCCCTAAGACAACCCCCACAACAACAGACATATGAAGAATGGGAGGGCACCACTGATCAAATTATCGCACAATTGTTGGATTCTAGATGGTTCAGTGAAACAAGGTAGCCTATCAGATATGAGGTATATCTTACTCAATTCCCAGAGGACTATCAGCTCCCTCCACTCACATTATACATAGGGGATGGGGATCCTCATTTCCATACTAGCCATTTCTTGTAAGAAATTGATTTTCTAGCCATAGCCCATCTATTAGTACGGCTTTTTCTGGTTTCCTTAGACTTGCATGCTTTTGATTGGTACTTGACTCTACCATCTTGTTATGTTTCTTCATGGCCAATGTTCATTGATCTCTTTTATCTCCAACAAAGAGCATATAGACATGATGTCCAATATATACAAAGAGTAGTACATTTCCTACATCAAGATCAATGGGATGTCGACATGAATGCCAGGACTCTTTGACCTCGGCCGATGAAGACGATGATGCCCTAAATCTGTGGTAAACCCAGTGTCATGATTTTTCCTTCTAAGACATACCACATTCAATCACTTACTCAGACGGCTCCAGAGGCAATAATGATTCTAGTTTCGTCTCTGCTTCTCAGAATTTCTCTAAGGATGAAATGTCTACCCCTCCCCAAGTAGGGACTTGCAATGTTACCAAACTTAAAATCACTAACCTGGTAGAGGGACATCAATCGCATTCCTGGTATGTCAACCAAGTCAAGCTATGATCTGGAAAACAAATTCCACCACGAGGTCCTATAGCCAATCAACAAGTCGATGCAATAAAGAAGACGGCTATGGAAGTTGAACACAGCAAGGCCATCAAGAAGACCAAAAACCCCATCCCATATAATGTGATGGCGCACCTAGAAGATCTCGTCATTGTTAACTGTCTATGATGCCCTCCACATGTCACCTAAGCTCAGGACTTCTATGATTTATCCATTAACTCACCTAGAAGAGTTTGCCACAAATGATGAGATTACTAGAGCTTCTTAGCAAACCATAACACGAGAAGCACTATGTTTTCCCACAATCACTTTTGATGACACTGATCAATATTCTGATGATCCTACCCATAATAGACCATTATTCATCATAGGCTCTATTGATAATCAACTCGTGTCTAGAGTAATGATCGATGGTAGCTCAACAATCAACATACTTTTGGCTAAAACCCTAGACTACCTAGGAGTAGATCCATCTCAGCTCAGGCCTAGTACGCTTGTTATCCAAGGCTTTAATCAAAATGAGTAGCATCCTCTTGGCTCTATTACACTAAGGACAAAGTTTGGTCACATAGAAGACTACACGCCCTTCTATATAGTCGATGTAGACACTGCTTACAATGCCCTCATCAGTTGGCCATGGATGCACAAATTCTAAGTGGTCCCCTCAACATATCACTAATCTATCAAGTATCCCTGGCAAGATACGTAGGGCACCATAATAGATGATAATAATCTGTTCCAAATGGTGGATGCTTACTTTTTTGATGCCATGTATTATCAAAAGACTGATCCCCAGTGGATACCATATGATATCTCATGGAAGAACAATGAAGGTAGCAATAAACCCAGAAATCTTAAGGTAAGGCATGGAGTCAAAGCGGCTAAGGACAAACCCACACTGTTACCAGTTTCAGTGGCACAGAGTTTTATCCTTCCACTAGTACATTTGTAAGAGGCATAGAATGATCCTTGCCGAGCACCTTCCATTTTTCTACTTGAAGGCCCCATCTGGTTTACAGACCATTTGGGTCCTGTACCAAAGAGAGAACTCAAAGACCTAGACTATTTGCTGCAACATATGAAGTTGGCTCCTCAACTACTCCAGCACTCCAGTTTTGGCTTGCAGGGGAAATGGAAGAACTCTTATAAGGTTAAGGAAGTTCTAATCCAACAATTTGATCTTCTAGTCCTCCACTCCAAGAATAAAGATGACATAAGAGGGTTAGACAGGAAACCCACAAAGTTAAAAGTTTCTTCATATACAAAAATGGCATATGGGATTGACTTGCTAGAAGACACTCTATTTCAATGCTTGTTTATAGAAACGTAATCGCCACCCTTAAAAGATTTTATCATGGGGCTAATGATGCCCACTCCTACAGAACTCGAAGATGGAGGTCAAGCAATAGTAGATAACTTGATTGAAGTGAACCTAGGAACAGAGGAAGACTACTACCCCACTTTCATCAGTGCATGCCATTCCCCAAAAGAACGGACAGTATCTCAAATTTCTAAAACAGAACCGAGATGTGTTCACCTAGAATTATTCTAAAATGCCAGGACTAGATCCCAACGTGGCTATTCATCGCCTCACCATTGACCCATCTCAGCGGCCCTTAAACAATATTTCCATAAGGCCAAGCATGATATCGCTGACAAAATAGATGGAGAAGTGGAAAAACTACTTAAATCCAAGTTCATCTGCCAGGTTCAATATCCGAAATGGCTCGCTAATGTTGTACCTGTATAAAAAAAGAATGGTCAGATTAGGGTGTGCATCGATTATAAGGATGTTAATTATGCATTCCCAAGAGATAACTTTCCTCTACCACTCACAAAGTTACTGGTGGATGCTACCATAGGGTATGAGGCTCTCTCTTTTATGGATGGCTATTCGGGATATAATCATATCCAGATGGCTCTAGCGGATGAAAAGCCTACTGCATTTCATACGCTGATTAGAATATTTTGTTATAGGGTCATGCCCTTCAGTCTAAAGAATGCAGGTGCCACTTACCAGAGAGCAATGACTTATATATTTAAGGACCTATTACATGATGCGGTTGAGTGCTAAGTCAACAATTTCATCATAAAAACAAAACTCAGGTAGCACCACATTACCGATCTAGACTGGGTCTTCTAACGACTTCGTTGTTATAGCTTGAAAGTGAATCCTCTTAAATGTGCTTTTAATGTATCATTAGGGCAATTCCTCAAATTATCATATGACACAGAGGAATCAAAATAGATCCTAAGAAAATTACAGCCATAGTCAACATGCTAATACCATAGAACATCTTTAAACTTAAAAGATTACAAGGAAAACTTGCATATATCCACCAGTTCATTTCAAATCTTTTAAGACGTTACCAGCCCTTTTCATGCCTAATGAAGACAGGTGTTCCTTTTGTATGGGACTAAGCCTGTCAAAATGCTTTTAACATTATAAAACATTATTTGTAGAATCCACCGGTACTTATGAGCCCGGCTCCGGGTAAGCCATTACGATTATACATAGCAGCTATGGAATCATCTCTTAGGGCACTGGTGGCCCAACACAATAAGGAAGGAAAAGAGCATGCTCTTTATTACCTTAGCAAGACAATGGTCAGTGCTAAGCTAAATTACTCTCTCATAAAAAAGATTTGTTTAGCTCTGGTTTTTGCACTACAAAAACTATGACATTATTTCCTTACCACGACAGTACACCTTACATCAAGGGCTGACCCATTGAAGTACACTATGAGTCATCCCTCAATACAAAGGTGTATTGCTAAGTGGATTATCCTTTTTTCAAAATTTAACATTCACTATGTTTTGCAGCGTGCAGTCAAAGGCCAAGCGTTAGCATATTTTCTAGCTCCAAATAGAATTACCCGATGAGAACATTATGCACATCCATATAACAACAGATTGAGAAATTTTCTTCGATGGAGCATGCCATGGACCTTCTGCCACCCTAGGACATAACACAGACAAGTCTTCAAGGATCGGAATCATTTTTGTCACCCCAGATAATGGCATCATCATGCACTCGCTTACATTGACAGAAGGGTGCTCAAATAACAAACCTGACTATAAAGCCCTGATTACGAGACTCGAACTGGCTTTGGAAATCCCCATAGATGACCTTACAATTTATGGAGATTTAGAGCTCATCATCCGTCAAATTAACGGTCTTTACCACATCAAGAAGCCAAGCCTAACACCTTATTTTCAAAGGGCTAAAGATTTGGCCAAGTTGTTTATCGCTTACAGATACAGAATGTCAGGAGGGACCATAAGGGGCAAGTCAATGCACTCGTTAGCCTGGCAACATCTCTTACACACCCACAGGACTATTATTTAGTCATCCACATTAGAGAAAGAAGGGTTGTCTCCCCATCTGATGTAGAAGAAGATGTTCTCCTTGTTTATGATACCGAATTACAAGAAGGTGATGCACAAGGTCTAATGGTCAAGCAATTTCAAAAAATGAAAATTGGCATGAGCCCCTAATTCAACATCTCATGGATAGAAGGGAGCCATCAGACCCTATCAAGCATGCTAAAATAAAACGACGCACCCCTCAGTTTACTCTACGAGGCAGTCAACTATATAAGAGGTCACTCGATGGCATATTGTTGCGTTGTCTATCAGCTGATGAGGCTAGCACTGTGATGAATGAAGTACATGTCGACGTGTGTGGCAAACATCAAAGCGGCCTTAAGCTCCAATACTAGCTAAAAAAACTTGGCTACTATTGGCCAACAATGGTGGTTAATTATATTGAATATGTGAAGAGATGTCGTGTTTGTCAATTAAATAGCAATTATGGCCATGTGCCCGTTAAACCGCTACACAGTACCTCATATTCATGGCCATTTTCAAAGTGGGGAATAGATATAGTGGGACCCATTACTCCAGCCTCTGTCAAAGGGCACCACTACATTCTTGTTGCAACATATTACTTCTCGAAGTGGGCAGAGGTTGTCCCCTTACAAGAAATCAAAGCTTCTGATATTGTCTAGTTCATCAAGGTTCATCTCATATATAGGTTTGGTGTCCCTGACTGTATAATTACAGATAATGGGCAACCATGTGTGAGTTCACCCCTGTACCAGCTCATAGAAAAATACAAGATTGACCTGAAGCAATCTTCACAATACTACCTCCAAGCTAATGGTCTAGCAGAAGCTTTCAATAAGACCTTTTGCAAGCTCATTAAGAAAATGGTGGCTAGGCATAAAAATGATTGGCATGAGTGCCTGTTGGAGGCACTCTGGGCATATCGTACAACCTTTTATACATCTACACAAGCAACCCTATACTCCCTTGTGTTCAGAGCAAAGGCAATTCTACCAGTCAAAATCCAAGTTCCATCGCCAAGGGTTACCATACAGGATGGCTTGACAGACGCAAAGGCCGCCAAGACACACCTTTCTGAACTTGAAACCCTCAATGAATCCAGGCTTGCTACGCAATAGCATTTAGAATTATACCAAGCCCACATGGCATAAACTTATAACAAGAAAGTTAAGTTTCACTCCTTCACCAAGGGTGAGCTTGTCCTCCTTATGTGGTCGCCACTTGATCCCATTAGAATAAAAGATGGTAAATTTGCCTCTAAATGGGATGGCCTATACGCTGTTGAAAAGGCCTATCCTAGCAGTGCATATTTGTTTCATGATGTGGAGGTAAACCAAATCCTCCCCATTACTAATGTCAGGTTCTTAAAAAAATATTACCCTTAGAATGACTTACAATGGTCTTCAAGGAACTACATCTATTTGATCCTACCATTTACAGGTACATAGGCAGTTCGGGTTTCTACCTACCCTAGATGCAACCACATCTCAAAAAATAAAAAATAAAAATATCATTGTTGATCCCATTTAAAGCCAGTAATGGTAATGGGATGTAAAAAGTAGGCAACCCTTAGTCTTAGGTTAAGGGATCCTAAGGGTAAAAAAGAGAAACATATGCATTAAGTGTGATGGAAAGGGTGTGGTGAAAACCTGCTTAAGCACCATGAGTAATAGTATCCATTCACAGCAAAATCAAACTCTTGCTAATCACATTAAAAACTAGCAATGGTAATGGGATACAAAAATTAAGTGAACCCCAGTCCTAGTGGACAAACATTAGGGGCAAAAAAGAAATAAAATACCCAAAATCCCATAATAAAACTATGACTTAGCTTGATCCTGTTCTAGGGTACATAGGTAGCCTGCCATAACAAGATAGGCATAGCCCCATCATCACCCGCTCCACAATCTCTCTTTGAGAACTATATCATTCTGTTTTATAATGCCATGATACATTTCTCAAAGGGGAAAGGGAGACCCACACTTAAAATTTAAAGGCACCCAAATTTGGATAAAATTTAAAAACTTTATTAAATAAAATTTTGCTACAACAAAGAAAGTACAATAAAGGGCACTTCGCCCTACCCCTACACTACACCCTCAGCCTCTTGCTGCATTAGTGCTACTAAAACTCAACAGTTTGATGCGCAATGAAGGCAACACCTCTACATTCACCTCTAAGGTGTCGTTCGCCTTATCGACATTTGATTGTGCTACGTTGGGATTATCAATAGTCTTTATGGAGACTCCATCATGCCGGTCAATCTCTCGGCTCATCAACTCACCCCTATAGTGGTCCACCATGTAGATAGTCTGACAAATCAAATTACCCACATGATCGACAAACCTCTTGGGAGATTTTGGGCAATTCATTACTTTGTTAAAGCACTCCTTCAACACTTTTATCTACACCATCAACTCATTGGCATCCCTCACCAATGGCCCGATCTCTCCTAACACCCGGGTTTGCTCAGTAATTAGGTCTGCCATTCTGATCTCCTCCTCTTGAAGGTGCAAGTGAACATTGTGCTCTGATCCTTTTACTATCTTGATGTCCTTTGCCTCGTAAAGTTTAGATAGAGCATCAAGGAGACACATTACCGTGCCCCTGAATTCGGAGTTGTACATGCAAGCCTCTATGTGGTCCAGCATGTCTAAGATCTCTTATTAGTCATAAGGAACATCTACTTCATCAACAGATAGGCCAACCAAGTACCTGACAAGTGCATCCTATTCTTGACAAACCTCATTGATTAGCACCTCTACTTCCTCAGTCACATGTATCCTTACTATATCCACAAAAATGAAATCAGCATCATCAGATCATGGGGATCAAAAAGATGGATCAAAATAAATAGGGGATTGAATACATAACATGGTCAAATAAAGATTCAGGATCTTCCCTCTCGGTTGGAGAAGACCCATCTCACCTCACTTATAACCCTGATGGTTCTCCAACTTTAGGAACATTGGTAGTCTTCCTCTTGGGAGACATGTCTCTGATATAAGAATAAGGAGTATTCACAAAAGCCAAAAGAATGAGAAGGACAGTGGGCATAACACTCTTATTTATAAACATGAATGGTCACCACTTTTCAGAAGAGGGCATCTAGAAAACTGGACAAAGACAACGAATTTGTCCCATTGTGATGATTGAAACTTCACCAATGTCACTTAAAGTATCCCTTATAAGGTGGTGGTTTGGCATCATCATTAGGAGAATGTCACTCACGCCACTTTAGGGATGTACTATCACAATGTGTACATAAGGGCTGGATATCTCATTTATGCGAAAAAGGGGCACACACGAGCATGGCTTTCGATTCTTGACTCTTATAAAGTTAACCATATGTAGCTCTCACAATGCCAAAGATAAGCCATACTTGACCCTCATAAAGTCAATCCACCTTGACTCTCATAATGTCAATAGCATGTGGTTCTTATAATGTCCACCACATCTATATGTGAACTTCATAAAGTTAACCCACCTCGACTCTCATAATGTTAGTAACATGTGGCTTTTATAATGTCCACCACATCTATATGCGACCCTATGATGTCAAAAATACGTGACCCCTATAACATCCACCACACTTGACTCTCATAATGCCAACTATACTTGACTCTTCTAACGTCAAACAGGCATGACCCTTATAATGGCAATTACATTTGACTCTTATAATGTCATCCACACTTGACTCTTATAAAGTCAACCCTACTCAATTCTCACAATGTTGAGTATAGAGGATAAAAGAAGGAAATGACAAGGGAAAGACAAGACAATAAATAATAAAGTTTTATTTCTCTTTCATTAACAAAAAGTTTTTTTTACATCATCCAAGAGTATATCACTTTAGACAGGTAGAAAGGAGACATTTACATAAATCCTCTTCTACGGTCAGGGAGGAACGGATTTGGTCATTTTGCCTAGCAAATTCTTCATGAAGATGATCTATATTGGAAGAAATTATAGAAATCCCTGATTTGAGGGCACTTCCTTCCATCGCCTTCGCCTTCTGAGCTATCGAAAGAGTTGTGATCCGAGCATGCACCCTTAGTAGTTCCTCTTGAGTGCTGGCCAGGTTGTTATCGATGTTGGTCATTGAAGCATAGACTCAATCCAGCTCCTTTGTCAAGCTCTTCCTCTCAGCCTCCACAGTGTCTAGATTGGCTTGGGCCTCAGCATTGCTTTTGACATTCACAAGATTCGATGCTAGCATTGATCATATAAGTAAAGACGTAAAATACATCTCTACACCTCATTGAAATCCATCATTACGAATGTGGGTTTCTACATCTTCGAAAAGGGCCGTCAACACCTCATCTCATGTACTTACAAGGTCAGGTGATGAGGGTGTTAAGGCTACCATCAACTCAAGCATCTCTTAGAGGATCATGTGGGCTGAGACAGTCTTGGAAGAATGCCTAATGGCAAAAGCAGTACTCATGATCTCATCTGGATAAGCAAAAGAGAAGTGTCCGCAATGGTGTACTAGAATACGTCTTATAACTAAGAGAAAAGCTTAACATTGCCCATGCGAGGAATTTCTATAGAATCCTGTCTTATAGGGAGCGCCTCCTTAATAGCTGGATTAAAAGACAAAGAAAGATTCAACACATAAGAACACACATAAACAAATAGCATTAATAATGTAAAGAGAGAGGGCACATATATATACCTTCCTCAAACACAATTTCATTTTAAGGATGATCTTCGTCTACTATGATAGGGTTAACAATTGATTCAAGAAGGTTTATGTCAGCCATCAACTCCTCTTGGGACAAGACCTCTTCTAAGTTTCTTTTACGATTGATTCTCTATTAATCATGTTGTTGTCCTTCCCAATAGGTGGATTGGATGAGATAGCAAGGGCATCATCAGCAGACCTGGCCATAGGCTCGCTAACTTCATCAATAATCCTATCATGGGGCTTAGCGGCTTTTGGAGGTTAAACATCCTCACATCAACAGAGTCAGAAGGATCACTCACAACAAGAACCTCCTCACTAGCATCCCTTGCTTTGGTGGTGGTTGTAGGTGGTTCATCAAGATGCCTACCAATGTTCCCTGACTCATCAGTCAGCGGATTCCCTTCCCTAGAGCCATCAGTCCATCTTTTGTCATCCTTTTTGAAGTCCTCATAATTTATTGGCTCCTCCATTTCGGACATGACCATGTCTTGCAAATTGTCGGTGGAAACGTGAAGGCTCATAAACCTCTCAGAATTTTATGAGGAGTTCATGTCTGCTCCCTCAAAATTCATGTCCAACATTGATTCAATCAGGTCTTGCTGCTCCTCAAGAGTGGTGATAGGATGGGCCTCATTTGCTTGTTTGGTCACCAAATCTGTCCTTAGGACATAATGTTCCTCTATTATAGTTACCTAAGGATGTTTCAACAATGACTGGTCTTTGCACCTTAGAGGGTGTTAGCTCCACTAAATCTTCTATGAAAACCTATTTCCAAACGATCATGAGAATAAAATAACTCGAAGTGATAAAATGAGGTTCATTAAAAGTCATGAATATGCATAAGCTTACCTAGACATGCTTGCTAGAGGGTGTCAGTTAAGGAGGATTCCATGGATCTTGCTCAAAAGGTGCGTGGGATGACCCACCAACCTCCCGGACACTTGAAGAGGCTCATTCTTCAGTAACACATGTAGCCTCATCATCCTCACCTACACCTTTCCCTTTAAAGGGGACATAGGGCTCATTCCTCGCCGTCTTACGTGATGTAATCAATGCTTGTTGAACTTGAGCCGTCACTTCTTCCTCGTTGCTGGGCTCATCAATAAAATGGACAAGCTAATTGGTGGCAAGCGAGCACTCGACCGCAAAATGAAATGCTCATCTTCCCCCAAGCATTTCTCTATGGTCCCATGGGCAGATTCAGATGTCATGAAGGGTAGACTCCTTCTGTTGGTCACTAACTCCTTGATATTTTCTATGAAACTGGGAAGAGAGTCTCGAGTCACTAAGGAGATGTCCTAGATGGTAAGGATATATGCTTGAAGCTCCCTTGTGATGTTAGTCACCTTTTTGAAGACATAATCTAGGAAGTGACCCTCCAAGTCATACCCATTCATGGTATAACTAATTCATGCAGAGTTTTCCCATGCCGCCACAAAGCCTCCAACTCTCTCTAGATCACATTGTAAACTCAAAATAATTGTTGACGGGAGGTATAGCGTTGAATACCCAATGGTCCTCATGGTCTTCTAGGCACTCTAGACCTAGTAAAAGTAGTATCTCGATCTATAGGGCTCTCTAGTTCAACCCTTCTCTCAATAAAGATGCGAGAGGGGGGGTTGAAAGACTACACTAGACCTTGTTCTTGCATCACTGGCAATATTTTGGGTAATTGCCTCCACTCTTTGGGGGTCTCTCCCCCTGACACAAACTCTTTAATAGAGGGGATG
>JAOXJP010050351.1:0-16050 GCA_025762735.1 Platanus orientalis
CCCAAAACAAGACATGTCTGTTTATAATTCACCATATACACTACAGAAGCATTTTTATCACAGAACATTTGCTTCGCCTCATATATCTTATTTTCGTATTGAAGGAGCTGACAACCACTTCTAATTGTAATGATGATGAGCACACAGCGTGGGGTACTTTCAAGGGCAAACAAGTTACAGAGTTTTGCAGTAACAGTGACTTGTAGAATCTTTTTCCTAAAAAAAAAAATTGCTGCATAGAAGCCCAAAAGGCATTACCTACCTATAATTCTATGTGTTAGTGCAATCAGAAAAAGGTAAAGCAGTGGGTCTTCTTATCTCCACAGCCATCAGAATATTATTGGACGGTGCCAGGAGGGTGGAAGTCGGTGGCTGTCACAAAGAAGAATAGTTCAAGGAAAACATGAAATATTCTGAAGTTTTGATCTTTGGGTTAAAAAAAAATCTCTAGACTTACTTTTCTTTTTCTTCTCAAAAGATAAAACCTCTGTCAATCATGAAGTGGAGGTAAACACTAAGAGATGGTCTGTTTTTTGTTATCTAGGGCAAGGCAGTGAGCTGTAGGGTTTGCATATGTCTTAACATGATATAAATTAATTTTATCAAAGAAGGAATAGAGCTTTTTACAGGCCTTTAAGATTGGTCAGATAGGCCAAGGGCTGTTCACCCATTTGATGATGTTGGAGAGTTTACCTATGTCTTAAGATGATACAAATTAATTTTATCAAAGAAGAAATAGAGATTTTTAACAGTCCTTTAAGATTGGTCAGATAGGCCAAGGGCTGTTCATCCATTTGATGATGTTGGAGGCATCTCCTTCTAGGATGATTTGTTTGACCCAGTGCCTGAGCTACTCGGAGACTCATTTCTACTCTTGACTTGCTTAAGGGTCTTACTTTTCCAATCTTTTGCTTGGGTCTAGCCCATTTGTTTTAACCAAAGGAGAAAGTGGACCAAAAAGCTGCTTTAAGTGTGTAACTTTCTCAGGGTCAAATATAAAGTCATCTTAAGTGGGTGATTTTGAAACTTAAAGGGTGACAACTAGCATTATCTTCTTTTCTAATAACAAACAAAACCCTAAACTAGCTTTTCCCAAAAGCCCAGGTCTCTCTCTCTCTCTCTCTCTTACTTATCAGAACCTTAATCAGCATAATTGGTGATCAGAGGCTTTTGATCTTGCTTACCCAATTGGGCAATGAGAAAGGCTGATGAATGATCACATTAAATACATAGAAATCAGTTGGTTACAGCCATGAGATGAGTTTGACTTGAGAGAACACTTGGTTGATGTACAGACAATATAGATTATTGAAACCTAAAGAACTACCAACGTTTTGTCTTGTTTTCTAGTTGACGCGGAGCTATGCACGAGGGCCAAGATACCAATAAAGCTTTTTAGTTTCTCCCATTTGTGAGTACCTGAGGGCCAATATCCCAGTAAAGCCTCTCTCTCTCTCTCTCTCTAAGTACCACAGTAATTTCTCTCTCTCTCTCTCTCTAAGTACCACAGTAATTAGCGTGCCCGTGTCTTTAACGAAACCCAGAAAAAGCTATTCATCTCACTCATACACAGTCACAAACCGCCTTTTGGAATAATAAACAATGAAACGAAGGTCTTCTTTTGGGAGCAATAGCACGAAAAAGATAGCTTCATGGGTTTCATGATAATTCTCTCCATGTGGAGAGACCTATCAATTCTCTGAGAGATGGCACGCAATACCTTGGATTTTCACCCTCCTTTCAACGCAGCAATCATCATGCCTTCTCCTCCCCGTGACTCCTCTCCCACACCATCATTACTCCCTCACCACCTCCTCCTCCTTTATCATCATCATCCACCAACCTCTTCAATGCCATCGTCAACAATAACAACAGCGAAGAGAAGAAAGAGAAGAGCTGAAGATGATGATGGGTTCACTGACGAAGAAGAAACCCTACCTCTCGAGTCCAAACTCTTCTGATTGAAGGAATCCTTCTCCTTCAAGGTTTCAACATCGCTTCTTTTTTTTTCTCTCTTGGGGAATCAAGCGTCTCGGTCCGATCACTTGCTAGATCAAGCAAATCACACAAGTTTGGGAGCTTTGCCTATATGTGCTTCTTTCTTTCTTTCTTTCTTTTTCGCTTGCTTATAAAACGTAAGAGTTTGTGTTAGATAAAAGCTTTTATAGTATTTGGGTTTTGATTAGGTCATGAAGAATGAGGAAAAAATAATTATGGTATGTGGGTACGTGTGTGCTTGTGTCTGAACTTCGAAGAGAATAAGATGAACTCTATATTTTGTTAACTGTCATAACAAAATGGTTTGTATGGTTTTTCTTGGTTGTGTTGCTTGGATACTAAGCTGTTAGTGGTGCAAGCTTAGGGTTCTATTATTGAAGGTAGATATCGAATAAATCCAATATGATGGGTCTCTTTTATTTATGAGATGATAATAAGTGTCGACATATAAAGCCAGAAAAAATGCTCTACTTGAAGTTTGGAATAAATTAATGAGAAACTTCAATTATTATGCTTTGCTTCCATATCCATCATAAGTTAGGGTACTTCTCTTCAATTAGGGTTTGATATTCTTTTTGCTTGCAGAGTTAAGAGATTTCTATTTTATTTTATTTTATTTGGTAAATAAAGAGATTTATGTTTAATATCTTTCTTTGTTTTGAAATAATGAATGGAGACAATTGCACTGAGTTTGTTAAACCCATAATTCTACTCAACAAAATCCACCAATACAGCGCACACACACACACACATATCCACACCTGTTGACATATTAGCGTACATATGTTACATATTTAGCAAATGGATTATATTTGTATACATGCTTATATACATACATACACATGCATACATGTATACTTGTATTTTAATGTACATGCATCTGTGGAAAAATATATCATGGACATAAACATGAGGATATGTAATGCATAGATATATATATGTACATACATGCCAACAACAAATATGGAGATTCACTAAATGATTTGGTAGCATTAGTGTCATTTTTGTTTATCTGTGTTAAACACATAAAATCTATGTTATTCAAGGACTCTAAAAGGATTAATCATGTTTCATTAGTAGTCAAATTATTTAAGGATTCTTAGAAGAGTGCTTATGTTATTCAAGGACTCTTAGAAGAGGAATGCGTGACATTCTGTGGTGGCTTATGCAGCAGATCCATACTCTCCTATGAGATGTTTTAAACACCTTCTCTTGAAGAAAAAAAAAATTAAGTGAAACCAGCATTTCATTGAAACTTGAAGTTTCTCTTGACATAAATCACATAACATCATTGGTTATGTGAAGCATCTTTCCTCTTAGGTTATCAATATTTTCTTTTTACCCCAAAAAAAGTCACATAACACCATTTTAATTTGTTTTTATAGTCCAAAATGAAATAATCTGCTTATGACTTGGATGAGAATCATGCCATGGTGAGAAATGCTTTAAGCTTTTAGTATATGATAAGTCTTGATCAGTGTATCCCCTTAGCGTTTTCAGTCAGTTGCGATTAACTATCATAATTATTACATGCTTTTGATGGGACTTTATTATAGGAGAATATGAAAGTACAAGCCAAGTAAGAGAATTCCTTAGAAGAAGGGTTTCCCTTGGCGATTGAATTGGTCACCTTATTAGCACAATAAGGGGTGTGAATGAGTGAATTGGCCACACCTGGGGGTGTAATAAGGGGATGATTTAACACTGGAGCAAAATCCAAATATGTTAAAAAAGCTCCATGAATATTCTTCGTCCCAAATTTTTTTTTTTTTTTTGGGTAAGAATCTTCCTCCCAAATTGAAATTCATGCAGTGGCCCTTTTTTAAACTTTCATTTCATACAGAGAAGAAACACCTGTCCAATTTACCTTTGAAACTAACAGAGAGATGAAAAATCACACACATACACACCTAGGCATGCCGAAATGACCGCACAGACAAAGACACATAATATAGAGTTCTTGTTTGATTGTACGAAATTAGCTCTATGTTGATCTACATGGTGGTCTAAACTACTATGCTCCATGAATTGACTTAACACTCACATTATCCATTTATACTAGATATGTAGTAAGTCATGTTTTTCCCTTTTTTAATTGCTTCATAAAATAACCAATTCAAAGTATATCACTTCGTTTTGTTGGAGCCGTGAGATCTTGTAATGAAATTCGTTAAAATTCAAAATTAATTATATTTTGTATACAATAGGCTTTTTTTTTTATGTGTATGTGAATGCTTGCATATCTATATTTTGTATTAAGACTGACAAGTCCATTATATATTGGATGGTTGTGTTTTCAAAAAGTCTGGCTATGTTTCTAGCATGCATGCATGTTTATGTCGGTTTGCTTTCATGTGCATAATCACGGAAGAACCTGTACTCGTAGGGGTACTTGATTAAGTTTCAAACATATTCATGACATCACCCATGGAAGGAAGGAAACTTGGAGAGACAGGAATTTTTTTTATTATTATTATTATTATAAAAAAAAGATAGAAAAGGAGTGGAAAAAGGATAACATAGAGGATGAGAATTTAGACAAAATGGAGAAACCAACTAAAAAAGAAAACGTAGGTGTAAAAATGTGGATGAAAAAATTTAGGAGAAAGAGGGAAACATAAAAGGAGAAACCCATTAATTTTATAAAAATATAAGAAATTTGCAGGGGTTGTCTACATTGTACATAGGCAACCCATTACTTTAGTGCATATAGATGTGTGGCCATTTATTCCGTCAACAATGCAACACCTTGCATTTCTTTTAGTGATATAACATTCTTTTCTAGCTTTGATTGTCTTAAGTATGAATGTATTAAAATAGTTCCCACTGTACAGGTATGATTTAACTTCTGTGGAATATTGGGTTTTTTTTTTTAAGCTCCAAAGCAATCCGAGATATTCACTGTTGATAATTTCTTGACATTGATATATATCCACCTTCAATTTCATTCTGACCACTTCTAAAATTTTGTCCAAATAAATGTTTCAGTCGTCTAGGGAACCAAATTGATTTCCTATTGTCACCAAACCCTTTGGTCAACACAAATTTGTAATTGATTTGGAGATAGGTGTCCGTTATCATGGTGTGTCTCAAAGTCAACTACCTCTCGATTGTTTTTGTTGAATCTTCTAAGCTTTTTCATTTTGCTAGCTAGACAATCTCTTATGCTGAAAAGACACTCACTTTTGGGAAGGATCTTCTACTCCCAAATTGTATGTCCCCCGTGTAGGGTTAAAACCATAGAAACGGTTTTGAAATGAAAATGTACCTCAAAAGGGGGAGGAAGGAGGGTGTATTATAACTGTTCAAATGAAAATGTAGGACAAAAGCAATTATGTTGGGTATTCAACTTGTTGCCCGCTTATGTACAACTTCATTCAGTCGTCGAATCAGACTCTGTTACCGCAGTCAATATTCTAAAGGAAGAAAATGTTCTGTGATAACATAGTGTCTAGTGTTTACGGTGAATTATAAGCTGACACATGTTGTGTTTGGGTTCAAAAAAGTGTTTAGGTCTGTAGAAAAAGATTAAATTCAAAAACACATCATATGTCAATCAATGGCACACCTACATAGGCCTGTGTCAACACAGACAATCATTCTCCTATTCTAAATGACTTCTCTCTCCCTCTTTCTTATGGAAAACTGTTCCTGATCGCTAAGACATCTTTTTGTTGAATGTACCTGTCTCAGGTGCATCCTTGGAGTCTTTAATATGTAAGACATCACGCTAATATATGTGCTCACCAACTTGCTCGACAGTGCCTTAGGGGGCATTCAGTGGGACTAGTATCCTCTGCGCCGAGAAATAAATGAGCCAGCATGAGCCGAGACACAAGGGGGGTGTATCCTCTGCGCCGAGAAATAAATGAGCCACCATGAGCCAAGACACAAGGGGGTGGGGCACCCCCCTTGTGTCTCGGCTCATGGCAGCTCATTTATTCACCATCTCAAAGGATGTGAGTCTCATTCAGCGTGAGTTTTCTGGGTGCCTTGGATGGTTACTACCAAACTCTTCTAATTTTGTTTAATATATATTCGTGGTTCAACCACAAAATAATAATAATAATAAAATAATAAATAAATAATTGTGTGTCAGCCTGTGGTGTGGGCATCCCCCCCCCCTCCCAAATTCCCAAAAAAAAAAAAAAAAGTAAAGAAGAAAATGTTTGTCATGACAAAGCGCCTGTATTGTTTAGGGGCAAGGGGAACTCCCCCTCCTCAAATTCCGAAAAAAATATATATATCTTGTGATGACAAAGCGTATGTAGTGTTTATGGTGATTTCTAACATGACACATGGTGTGTTCGGGGTTCAAAAAAGTGTTTAGGTGTAAAAAAAAAAAAAAAAAAAAAAAAGAAAAGGCACCAAATTCAAAAATACATCATGTGTCAATCAATGGCACGCCTACATAGGCCAATGTCAACATAGAAAAAGCACCAAATATGCTAGAATAACAAGCATGGTCACTTCAAAAGACCATGTTAGCCAAATTACTCAAGTGGTTAGAGATAAGTTTATGAAGACTTATGGTTGTATATTGATTTGTTTTTTATTTAGTAGAAGACAAGAAATGTATTAACAAAAGAGATTATTACCAAAAAAAATAAAATGACTGAAGCTTTAAAAAAAAATCCAGTAAAGGTCCTATGATGAAAAGTCTCGATAGTGTCTCTAATGAATTACATGTTGACACATGTTGTGTTGGGAGTAAAATCATCCAAAAAAGTGTTCAACTAAAAAGTAGGTAGACAAAAACAGACACCAAATTTATAAAATAAACACATCAGGTGTCAATCAATGGCATGCCTACAAGGTTTGTATCAATACATATAATCCTTCTTCTTCTACCTTGCTTAAACGTCGCTCGCTTTCAATGATATAAATAAACTATTTTGTTTTCTCTTTTAAACCGAGGTTTGTCCTAATCATGTAACAACAATTTTTTCTTTTCTTTTTATTTGTTTTTCATTTTTTATAAATGAATGATTATCTGTGTTGATGTTCTATCCAAGATAGATTTGTGTCCAAGACCATGGAGATGAAATGTGGAGAAAATGGGTGGGAATTTGAATTTGTTTCTAATCCACCCAAATTCTTGCGCATATTCTTCCATGTGCCATCTCTACAGTCATGAACACTCAAATCATGGACAACATTTCTTCCTTATCTTATTTAATAGAAGTCTAGTTGCTTCCTTTGTCTAACATAGAAATGCAACTTAAATCCATGGCAGAACTTATCAGATCGGACATGAAAAACAAATTAAAAACTAAAGAGCATCAGAGATCCAAACGTGATAACTCTTTGATAAGGGATTATAAAGTTGATAGATCTTATGAAAAATCGTAAAGAAACACTATGGTTAGATTTGAATACGAGAAGGGGGAATAAACGGAAGATTTAAAATGAGATTTTCAAACAAAAACTATCTATTACAAGGTGATGGATGAAGGGTTCACATCATATCCAGTCTTAATGGACAAGTAACACGCTAATTTCTTCCAAGGAAGTGACACTATTTGACAATTGGTGTATAAATAAATACACATGTACATATTTATTGTGCATTTACAATGGTACCTGCCTATAACCCATATATTCAGGGGTCAATACAATTTTGAATCATCTCCGGTCTAAATGGATAGATATCACACCACTACCGATTAGTGCATGAAATGTGGCCTAACAAAGGTGTTTAGGTTAATACATATGGGTCAAAGGAGAGTATTACGATAAATACACAGTAAATAAGTAGTGTTTACTACAATGTACCCTTTGTTGGGCATTGGTCACATCCTGAGCAAAGACTAGTGTGGTATTTGTCGAGTCAAACTGGAGATGATGTGAACTCGGTTAATACACCCTTCGTCATGCATCATGTCACCCACTAATTGGTACCGACATGATATGCAATGTGTATGTGTGTGTGTGTTTTCCCTACAAATATTATGGGTTTTTTAAGTGAAAACATTCATTATTTTCTATGAAATTTGAGTCTTTTACTTCATTGGATTTGAACCACATTCGTTACCATTCGCTATGGATCTTTTACAGTGCTTATCCAAGAAGATCATGTCGTTGAATCCTGGGACAATCGCCAGAGAGCCCCTTTCGCTTCAGAATAGAGGGAGGTTAATATTGTTGAGGACAACGCCTTCTGGCACACCTCGATACAAACCAATAAAAGACTTCTAACTATTTCTTCTTTTGTTTTGATTATTTATTTTATAATTTATGTTATTAATCTTAGTTCATTCATTTGATTAATTTTTTAAGTTGAAAATTTCTTATTACTTTTTTGTATTTAAAGTACATTATTGCTTTCCATTTTCTTGATTAATTTCTACAATTTATTGCACTGAATTATAGTCTTGATATCATTGTTTAACAACAGGCCAATACTTCCTTGCTTGCCCTTGTTGTGGGTTCTTCTTGTACAAGGTCTAGGTTATAAGTGTTGGGCATCCCTTCTCAAGGGAGGTGGGACCCATAGTCCAAGGACAAAAATCCTTTGACTCTTAGTTTAAAAAAATCAAAAAAAAAAAAAAAAAAAGGTAGAAGTGGGGGAGTCATGAGAGAAGGAAAATGTAAAAACAAGAGGGTTCTCTCTTAGGATTTGGTTTTTGGTTGTTCTTGCTCTTCAATACCACTATACAACACCAAGAAAGCATTAAGTTTTGGGGGTTTTTTAAGGGACTGATTTCTCTCCCATTAGAGAAGAAGAAAGAAGAGGCAACAACTCAACAGCTTCAAGTTTTTGCATCATCTCCTTTTGTTGAAGGTAAGGTTTCTAAACCCCTTTGTATCCATCTTTTAGATGATGGTTATCCAAATTGTGGATTGATTATGAAATCCTCTAATTTGATTAGAGAAGACTTATAATTCCACCAATTTTACGAATAGTGGAAGAATTTCTAGACTTTTATCCCGTATTTTTTCTATTCACACCGAAGGGTTTTCTATGTTAAAAAATTCAGTGTAATATGTTTTGTGCCTATGATTGTGTTTCTTGTTATTTTACAATTATTTTCTTATGAACTATAGCTTAGATTTGTTAACCTTTGATTTGTCCATAAAAAGGGAAAAATGTGTGGTTTCTTAGCAAGTGGTATTAGAGCCAGATTGTAAATCATGGAGACAAGCACAAGTATGATGGTTAGCCTAAATAGGAGCAATTGGCCCGTTTGGAAGGAAAAAATAGAAGATTTATTTTATTGTAAAGACTTATATTCACCCATAAAAGGTGATGAGGCTAAACTCGAAAGTATGTCAAGTGACGAGTGAAAGAAGCTAGACTAGAAAGCGATTTGGTTTATCCGGCAATGATTAGATAATGTCTTTCATCATGTCTCTACTAAAACTTTAGCACACTCTTTTTGAAGAAAAAAAATTGTAAGGGTTTTATGAAAGACATACCGTGGGACAAAGCTTTCTTAATTCAAAAGCTTATAAATTTGAAATTCAAAGAAGGTGGTTTAATTACAGAACATTTGAATGAAATACAAAGTATTGTAAATTAATTATCTTCGATGAAATTTATGTTAGATGACAAGTTGCAAGCCTTGTTACTACTCAATTCGTTGTTAGACAATTGGGAGACCTTAATGGTGTCCCTTAGGAACTTCACTCCAAATAGGGTTGTTATCATGAGTCAAATAATAGAAAGCTCATTAAATGAGAAGACAAAAAAAATAATTATTGGGTTCCTCTACACCATAAACACTTGTTACAGAAAACTATGGTAGAATTAAAAGTAAAAAGTTTCATAATCATGAAAAGTCAAGAGAAAAATCTAAGTAAAAAAGAAAGGTAATTGTTACAATTGTGGCAAGTCGGGTCATTATAAAAATGAATGTAAAAACTCAAGGAGAAAAGAAAAGAAAAAGGTGAAGAAAAACAAGGTGATAAAGATACCAGTACCATTGCTTCCAATAGACATATTATTATCTTCGTGGGTTATGAAAAGTCTTATCGTTGTCTCTCATGTCAGGATATCAATTAGGTGATCAACATAGGTGTTCATACCATTTTATCCCTCATAAGGACTTCTTTACATCTTTTAAGTCAGGTGACATTGGAGTTGTGAAGATGAGAAATAGTGGCATGCACTTCAAAAATTATAGGGATGAGTGATATAAGCATTGAGACCAATGTTGGGTGTAGATTAATTCGTAAAGATATGAGACATGTTTTAGATCTTCATTTGAATTTTGATCTCTGCCAAAAAACTAGATAAAAAAATCTATAACAAAAGCTTTAGTAATAGACAGTAGAGAGTTACTAAAGAGTTTCTTGTTCTAGTAAGAGAAAATAGGTGTAGCACTTTATACAAAACACAAGCACAATTATGCAAGGGTAAAATGAACACAACAAATGGTGATTCTTCTATTCATTTATTTCATAAGAGGTTGGGTCACATAAACGAGAATGGTTTGCAAATCCTAGCCAAGAAACAACTCACCGGTATAAAGGGACAAAATAATCCTTTAACTCTTAGTTAAAAAGGAATCAAAAAAAGAAAAGTTACTACATAAACTTTTTCCATGGGTGGTGGAACTCACGGTCCAAGGAAAAAAGAGTCCTTTGACTCTTAGTTAAAAAAAAGAATAAAAAAAGAAAGAAAAGAAAAGAAAAGATAGAAAAGGGCAAGTCATGAGAAAAGGAAAAACCTAGAAACAAAAGGCTTCTCTCTTAGGGTTTGACTTTTGACTTGTTCTTACTCTTCAACACCACTGTACAACACCAAGAAAGTATATAGTTTTTAGGGGTTTTTAGGGACTAATTAATTTCTCTCTCCTTAGAGAAGAAGAAAGAAAATGCAACAACTTAAAAATTTCAAGGTTTGTGCATAATCTCCTTTTATTGAAGGTAAGGTTTCTAAATCCCCTTGTATCTATCTTTTAGATGATGGTTATCTAAATTATTGTTAAACTTAATTAGAGAAGACTTGAAATCCCACCAATTTTACAAATTGAATAGTAGAAGTATTTATGGACTTGTATCCCATGATTTTTTCCTTCACATCAAAGGATTTTTCACATTAAAATTTTCAGTGTTACAGTGTGTTTTTTATGCTTGTGATTGTGTTTCTTATTATTTTACTATTATTTTTTTGTAAACTATTGTTTGAATTTTTTAAATCTTTGATTTACACATAAAAAAAAAGGTGTGCAGCTTCCCAAAAATAAGCCTAATAAAAAAAAAGAGACAGCTTCTACAATTCTCTATCCATTGAGACTGGAGATAATTTAAAATCTTGTAGATGTGCCATGCATTAAAGTTACTGCTCTAGTACAACTCGGTGTATTCAGCTTCCTAGTTGGGTCATCGACAATTTCATGCAGTCATGCTACAGTGTTAGAAAGAACATTAATGTTATGTGTCTAGTATCGTCTAACTATGCTACAAGTTGACACATGGTGTGCTTGTAAATTTGGTGTCTCTTTTTGAACCCCCTATGTTTCAAACTAGCACATTTTTTTACGATTTTAATCCTAAGATGCCCAAAATGAGACCAAATTCACAAACACACCATGTGTCAGCCTATAGCAGGGTCACAGAGGGTCATAGACACTTTTTGGGCACAAAACATTTGTTTCATGTTAGAAATCACTATACCTACTGAGAGAAAGGGGGAAACAAATAGGGCTGTCAATGAGCCGAGCTAGCTCAGCTCAGCTCGGAGCTCGGCTTGTTATGAGCCAAGCCTTAGCCTCATTTAAAGCTCACAGAGCTGAGCCCGAACTTTTCTTATTTAAGCTCGTTTATTTAATGCATCTAAGTTGAGCTTAGTGTAGCTCAGCTCATTAAAAGCTCGGTCGTTAATGTATCATATAAATTGTCAAAAAATATTATTATATAATATTTTAGTAAAGATGTTACCATCCAAATTCAACATAAGTTACTTCAGTTATTAAAAAAATTAATAAAGGAAGAAAATAGGGGATATTACTTTTGACATGAGACTCTACATGAGTGAAATCATTGCTTTCGTTCCCAAGATTCCAAAATAAGTGAAAATGGCATTTGGTAACTTCGCATTCTCTTTCCAGATTCCACTCCCAAAATCGGTTTAGGAGTGGAATTTTGGGAGTTGAAAAAAGTAGTTTCTCTGATTCCGACTCTCAATTCTAGTTTTTTTTTTCTACTCATTATATTACATATTTATGATCATCTTTAAACATTTTCATTATTTTCATCAAGATTTCAATTTTTTTTCAATTTATCTCTTCAACCAAACCAAACATGTTTCTCATTCTAGAATTCACTCCAAAATATGCATTCTTGGTGGGCTCAAGAATCAGGAATTGGGAGATGAAATTCGGGAGAGTTACCAAACTTAGCCCAAACAGCTATACTACCAAAAAAATAGTAATAAACAATGGATAAACAACAAAGGGATATTCCCTTTTTTCTTTGGCTACAAGCCTACCTCTCCTCCTCAAAAAGAAAGGCAGAGGTAAATGCCACAGAAAAAACTTCCATAAAATGGAACACCTCAACCAAAGAAGTGATAGAAACCAATCATCCACCCCTAGAGCCTTTGACATATGGCAAGAAAAATATTCAAGTCATACCTTTGGTCCCCTCAAATTCAAGAAATGATGATACTTATGCCACCAAAGAAATTGTTTCTAAAGTTCAGGAACAACAGAAATTCTCCAATCTGATACTCAAAACTATCAGCAACCAAACAGAACATATAGAAATTGTCATTAACTCCATTGAACCGGTGATAATCACCAAACAAAATCCTCTGTTAAAACCTCCAGCAGAAAAACCAATGATCGTTCTCAACTACATCCTTGCAAATGTCCAACTTTCCGATAAACCAATCAAGATTTTGGACAAATTCGCAGCTCAGTTATCTTCTAGGCTCAATTCTCTTATCCTTAAAGATACTATAGAAAAGGGAACAGACAAAGTTTCTTCCTCTAGATCTGATAGGTCTCTTCATAATATTGAAGCATCTTCCTCCGAAACCTCCTCAGCTATTGATGACACAGAAAGGGTTCAGCTTAATAGCCTGGTTAAACCAGCGCCCTAGAAAACCTACTACCATCGTCCAACTACAGTTGATCTTCTTTATGAAGAGAGCACTCAGCAAAATGCTCAACAATTCTTTGGGTCATCCCTTTATGAATGGAACCTAGATGGGATGTCTGAATATCAGATTGCCACATTAGGACATAACATGTTGTCTTACACTAATACTTGCAAAATTTGTTGCAATAGTGAAGAAACAACTATTTTCCTCATCGTTGCCTCCTTTTCAGGCCAACTTAAAGGCTGGTGGGACTTCTATCTCACAGAAGAATAGCGATGGGCAATTACCAACTCTATCAAGGTTGACGCTAGGACCGGTGACACCCTATTAAATGCTCAGGGACAATCTATTCCTAATGGAGTCTACGCCCTAGTTATCAATATCTATGACCAATTCATTGGTCGAGGTCTTGACGGTCAACTGAGAATCAAAGAACAACTCCAAAATCTACAGTGTAAAACACTGTCAGAATTTCGATGGTATAAGGATGTCTTTCTCTCCAAAGTCTACCAATTGGACTCATGCGGCAATGATTTTTGGAAAAAAAGATTTATTGCAGGATTGTCAAATCTTTTCACCAAAAAGGTGAGGGAAAAGATAAGGGATGAACAAGAAGGAACAATCAACTTAAATAAGTTAACCTACGGAGAGTTAACCCAAAAGATTAACAATGTAGGGATCTCCCTCTGCAATGACCTTAAGCTAAAAGAACAGCTTAAGTCAGAAAAAAAATATGCTCGCCAAGAGCTGGGTAACTTCTGTTATCAACTCGGGTTTGAAGATCTAAAGAGCCCTAAGAGAAAATATGTCTTGAAACCCATATTTCACCCAAAAAACAAATACGGGTACCATAAGAAGAATTCCTTCAATCCCAAGAGAAAGTTTCCAACAAAACCTGAAAACAAGCCAAAATCAAAAGATTTCAAAGGAAAGAAAGAAAAAAATCTCAACCTGTTACAAGAATCACAAAAAAGGACACTTCGCCAGTCAATGTTACTCTAAGAGAGTAAATGAGCTAGGAGAAGAAGAAGAAGAAGCTCTGAATAGGTCTGACTCAGAAAAAGAATGTCCTGAGTTCTGTGACTGTGAAGAATGCTCACTCATCCAGGAAGAAGATTCAGAAGCAGAAGTAAATGTCCTCACTTCTGATGAACAATTCATGCTCGATATCATTGACGATATCCAAAACCCTTTGATTAAAAAGCAAAAGTTAGTTCAACTCCTGGATCAAACAAAAGAAAAACAAACTTCAAGTAATAATCTTAAATGAGAAGATTATTACCAATACAACGAGCTCTTAAAGCTATACAAGAGCAAAAATGAGCAGAAACCGGCCTCCCTTGCAGATCTTCAAAAGGAAATCAATGAAACAAAAAGGGAAATTAAGTCTATAAAGGATAAACTTAACGTTTTAGAGCTCTACTCACAACCCAAGATAAATCACTTGGAAAGCGATAACAAACTCGAAAAAGAATTTGATCATCTCCTAATAGGAGAAAGCTCTAACCAGGTTCCTGAAATAGAGAACCCTTCTGAAGAAAGATCCTTGGAACAAATCAGTAGGGAAGAAAGCCAAAAATGGTATTCCCAATTCTCTCTTAAAATAAGAGGAGAATTGGAGATAAAACTCAAAGGTATAATAGACGTAGGGGCAGATATAAACTGCATCAGAGAAGGTCTGATACCAACAAAATACTGTCCCTACTTCTCAAAGGATTACCACAACAAACTCTTGAAGATTAGATGTTAGGTACAAATTACCTAATGTCCATATCTGCAACCAAGGAATTTGTTTAAATATGACATTCATATTGGTAAAAAATCTAAAACAAGATTTTATCCTTGGAACTCCCTTTTTATAACAAATAAAACATTTTTCTGTTGATAACCAGGGAATTTCTACTACCTTAAATGGTAAGAAGATAAACTTCATCTTTTGATCAAAGCCCAACATGACTCTAATAGAGTCTCTGTAACATGATTTAGAACTAAAAAAAAAGTTCATAAATCACATAAAAGAAGATCTGTCCTACAAAAGGATAGACATGCAAATAAAATAAACTCCAATCCAAAGGAAGATTAAAAATCTTCAGTAACAATTTGAGCAAGAAGTGTGCTCGAAGTTCCCTACTGCCTTCTGGCATAAGAAAAAACACTAGGTATCTCTCCCTTACATCGACAAATTCGATGAAAATGACATACCAACAAAAGCTCGACCCATACAAATGAATGACAGGTTAACTCAAACCTGCTTTGAAGAAATCCAAGAACTTCTTAAAAAAGAAGTTAATCAAGAAAAGCTCCTCACCATGGAGCTGTGCAGCCTTTTATGTTAAAAATGCGGCAGAACGAGAAAGAGGAGTTCCTCAACTAGTGATAAATTACATGCCTCTGAATCAGGTCCTAAAATGGATCCGATATCCAATCCCAAACAAGAGAGATCTGTTAAACAGACTCTACCAGGCCAAAGTTTTTTCAAAATTTGACATGAAATCAAGATTTTGGCAAATTCAAATCAAAGAAGAAGACAGGTATAAAACTGCCTTTGTCGTTCCTTTCGAACAGTATGAATGGAATGTCATGCCATTTGGGCTCAAAAATGCCCCGTCAGAATTTCAAAAAATAATGAATGAGATATTCAATTTCTCTTCTACATTTACCATTGTATATATAGATGATGTTTTGGTATTCTCAAATAATATTGATCAACACTTTAAACATCTATTTATATTCTTTAAAATGGTAAAGCATAATGGCTTGGTGATCTCATAAAGGAAAATCAAACTTTTCCAGACCACAATCCAATTCTTTGGACATCAAATTTTTCAGGGAAAAATCACCCCAATTAACAGGGTGATAAAATTTGTGGAAAATTTCTCAAATAAGATGATAGATAAAACTCTGTTATAAAGATTTTTGGGTTGCCTGAATTATATTTCAGATTACTACAAAAACCTAGCAGAAGATAGATCCATCTTAACTGCTAGACTTATAAAGAATCC
>JAOXJP010050362.1:0-16050 GCA_025762735.1 Platanus orientalis
GCAATTAACTGTCTCTCCTAAAACCCTAAGGTTGTAGGGGAGGTTAGAGTTAATATACTTAATATATTTCAACAGTTCCCCTCAAGAGGGGCACTCCTGGACAATGAACGTGGGGGAGCTATGTGCGAGTCCATAGAACAAGCATACATGTGCACACCGGGAGAATAATTGCGTCCATGGAGAGATTTGAACTCACAACCAAAAACCTACTCTGATACCATTTAAAAAACAATTAGTCGTCTCTCCTAAAACCCTAAAGTTGTAGGAGAGGTTAGAGTTAATATATTTCAACAATTTGAAGTCATTTCAAACAATGGATCATATATGGATACAAATCAAAGGAGCATGGAGAAAAATATTTGCAACGAAACAGGTTAAATTGTGTTTCTATGCAAAAAAATAGTTAGTAAATGTTACAAGCTATTTTATACTTTCTAAGATGAATACCTAAATTGGTGAGTTACACATGATGAAATTGCATGGCTCAAATATAAAAGTTGAGATGGAGATATTTAATAGAAGAAATAACTTTGGTTATGGCATTGCACATCTTTTTTCTTTTTTTGTCAAAATCTGCTTCTTGGATTAACTAAAGGAAGGAGATACATTTTTCACTTCAGATAGTGCAATGGATTTTATATTTCCATCAAATGATTCAGATTTCCATTCACCCTCCGTATGTTCCTTAGCTGCCTATGTTACCATGTAGTATGCCACCTTGTTGTCTCTTCTAGGAACATATAAAATCATAGTTGTAGAGCATAGAAGGGTTCAACAATCTTGATTAATCTTCTCTATCCTCCAAGGTGGTTTAACATCCTTTTCCTATAGGAGTTATGTGATAATTGACAATCTTCTTCAATAATGTAAGCATTGGCATCAAGCTTTGCAGTAAGCTGTAACCCAAGAAGAAAATCTCATGCTTCTACTTCCTCCGTCGTGCCTCCAACTATGATTTAGATGAGCCTTCAATGAGAATTCCCATGTGGTCTCTAGCAATTGTTGTTGCAGCTCCAATTGGTACTGTGACTGTCCACATTTATTTTGATGATTCCTTGTGGAGGAGGGGCATAGTTAGGGCATAGTAGTACACTGTTTTAAATAGATTGAGTATTTTCATTAAGACTATCATCAAGCGAATTGTTGAGAGCTATGATGATCTCATTGCGCATCATAGATGCTTTATGAATGATATTGCTAGCTACAAGATGATGTCTATTGAAAATTTTGTTATTCAAAACTTTTCAGATGGACCAAATCAAAAGTGCTCCATGTTTAAGGCATATGTGTTAGGCAAGAGTGCACACTAATCCCCTATCTAGTCCTTGAGAGATCTATTATTTTAATGAGTTCTAAGACCCAAGGGGGAGCCAAACCAAATTGATTGATAAATTTATAATTGAAGAACAAGTGGTCGATTGCTTCTATTTTCTTCTTGCAAAAGGACATAAAGGATCTATTGTGCAGATGTACCTGGATATGTTCCCTTTTACAACAATCACATTATGTAAGCATCTCTAAATGAATAAAACTACTCTTGGGGGAGTGTTTTTAAGTTGTCACAATGCCTTAAATTTTTACTAAAGGTGTAATCCAGATTAATGGACGATGAAGCATTTTTCTTCATGTATCAAGTGTATGTTGATTTGGTAGAGAAATTACCTAAATGCGTAGGGATCCAGATTGGTGTGTCATTGTCATTCCTATCCACTTCATTTAGATGGATTTTCCATATGGCTTCCACCACATGTGTTGGGAAAAATTCTATTAAGATATCCAACTTCCAGCTACGGGTGGATTGATCAATGAGTTCAACTACCTCCTTCTTATGAGATCCTATGGTGTTTTCACTGATTATATGTGTGGACACACCTAGAATCTAAGGATCTTCCCAAATATTGATATTGTGTCTGCTTGCAACTGACCAATAAACACCTTCTTTGAGTAAATCCCTGCTACTAAGGGTTGCTTTCCATGTTGATGACATTGAATTATTTTATTTGGTCTCCGAGAAGCTCGACTTTTTTAGGTATTTCGTCCTCAGTAATTTGACCCATCTATGATTCAGATTCTTGATAAATATCTAGCCCAGTTTCGCCACTAAGGAATTATTGACAGTTATCATCTCTTGGATACCGAGGCCTCCATTTATCTTCATCTCTTGAAAAGTGTTCCAGATTTTGTAATAACTCTTGCTTTTGCCTTCTTATTCCTCCACCAGAAATCTCTTTTAATGTTGTTAATTTGTTTGCAAATGGATTTAGGGATGAGATTGGTTGTCATATGGTAGCATTGAATAAAAGCTAGATTTGATTTGATTAAGGTGGTTTTGCCAACATAGGACAATAGCTTGGCTTTCCACCCCTTTAGTTTGGTTTGATATTTTTTAATCAGAAAGTCATATGTATCATTTTTTATATCCTTTTGTAGAAGAGATTTGCAAAGATATTTGTCTTCTTTTTTCATCAATTGGACACCGAAGAAATTGAGAATTTCTAATTTTATTTTCTCATTAACATTTCTACTGAAAAAGAGGGTTGATTTTGTGTAGTTCACCTTTTGGCTTGACCATTTCTCATACATCTCCAAAGTGTGTTTGAGATTTTCGACATCCTACATATTAGTTCTCCGAAATAGCAAGATATCATTTGTAAACATTAATTGTGAGATCTTTGGCATATACATGTTGATTCTGAGTTCTTCATAAATTCCTTGATTAATCATCTTGTTAATTAAGTGAGAGAGAACTTCAGGACACATGATAAAGATATATTGCAAGAGATGACAACCTTGTCTGATTCTTTGTGATGAAGTGATGTTTTTTTCAGGATTTCCATTTATGAGAATAAAAAATTTTGCACCTTTAATCTCTGATATGATTATGTCATGGGTTTTGTTATGAAGGTCAAACCCCTTTTAGATTGCACTGATAAAATCCCACTCCAATCCATCGTACGTTTTTGCCATATCCATTTTCAAAGCAAACACCCCATTTCTTCCTCGCATCGATTTCATAAAATGAAAGATTTCTTGAGAAATTATAATGTTATATGTGATTTGGTATCTTGGGATAAATGCTCCTTGATTAGGAGAGATCAATCTATCTAGAAGAGGTTTGATTCATCTGGCGATAATTTTAAGAATCAACTTGTACATGACATTGCATAAAGAAATAAGCCTATATTCAGATGGAGTTTTTGTTACCTATTTCTTTAAAATGAGAGCAATATGAGTTTTGTTTATCTCCTCCGATATATTGTTATTTCTGAATGTCAGTTGAACAAGCCTTACTAAATCATTGCCAGTAATCTCCTAGAGTTTCTAGTAGAACATTATGAAGATTCCATCAAGTCTGAGAGCTTTGAGTAGGCCCATGGAAAATAGCACTTCCTTGATTTCATCCACACTTGAAATGACCTTTAGCGAGAGTCAACTCTTAATTGATAGAGATTGGTGATTGGATGAGAATTAATATTGTGTTGAAGTACTAGTTAAAGATCCTAATGATTTCTTTTTCATCATTAGAGAACTCTCCAGATGAAGCTTTGATAGAAGTGATTTATTCTTTCTCCTTTTGTTAAGTGTAGACACTTGGAAGAAGGCTATATTTTTGTCCCCTTCCCTGATTCACGAGAACCTAGATCTCTGCAACTAGTAGATTTCTTCTCTTTTGAAAAGTTCATTAAGTCTATCAATCAGTATCTTTTCTTCAACAATGTTCTCATCATTAGGTGCAACTATCTAGACCACTAGAAGTTCTTGCTTGACCTTCTGAATTTATATTTGAGTATTTCTAAACTTTTTCTTGCTCCAGTGCTTGATATCCCCCTTTAAGTGCCTAGTTTTTTCAGCAATGGAATATTCAGGAACTTTATTCCAAGCTTGGTCCACCACATCCTTGAAAGTTTCATCTATGAACTATAACACTTCAATTTTGAATGGCGGTCTTCCTTTTCTTCTGAATTTCTCCAGGTTGAGGAGGATGGGGGCATGATCACTATCGATCATTGGAAGATGTAGAACAGATGCATCATGATACTCTAATCTCCAAGTGTAATAAGATAGGAACATGTCAAGTCGTTCTCTAATGTTGAATTGTGCTCTCCTTTTGTTGGATCATGTATATGATGGGCTTGAATATCCCAAGTTGATGAGTCCGCATGAGTCGATCATCTCCCTGAATTCTTGGTGATGTTGGTCCAATAATACCGTCCCTCCAACCTTTTCATTCCAGTTTGTGATAAAGTTGAAATCACCAATGCAACACTAAGTTTATCAATGTTGGATGCAAATTGTTTAATTTCATTCCAAACACTTTTCCTTCTGGTTTTTTTGGATTACCATATATCAATATAAGATACCATAAATTATTATTTGATTTATTATAAATAGTTGTAATTATTACATTAGTAGAATGGTAGGTGACTTGTAGCTTTACATCATCTCTCCAGAGAAGACATAATCCACCTGAGTATCCCATAAAAGGGACCAACAAATGGTTGAAATCCCCCAAGTGCTTGATTATCTTCTGAAAGCTATTGTTTGAACACTTAGTCTCTGAAAGAAAAGTGATGATGCTTGGGTGGAGTGTAGTATTAATTTGATATTTTAAAACTATTGGGTCACTACACAAACCCCAACAGTTACAAGATAGTAGCTTCATAGCTCCTGCAGCTATTTTAGGACAACCGTAAACTCATTGTTGTTGTTGTTTGAAGTGGTTCCATCTTTCTTCCCTCTATTCTTGGTGATGACAATTTTTTTTTTCTCTCATTCAAGTCAAAGTTCTATGCTTTTTTCAGGATTTTCTTCTTAAGGGGATGCTCAAAGTCAAGCATCCGGATCTTACTCCACTCTTTGAGAGGGTTGTGAGCCATGAGTGGGGCACCAGAGCCATGTTGGATAGTAAGAGAGGGGGTTGGACTGGACTGACCTGTTGATGGAGCAGCTGGGATGATCATGGGTGTTCCTTCATCTTTGTTCACCAAGACGGTTGGTTTAGTTTCTCTGTATTAGAATTGCATTGTTTAGGAACAAATCATGTTTCAAATTGAGAGATTTGCTTATTTAAAGCTACATTAAGTTAGCAACAAACCAAACATCCAAGATATTAGGAGTCTTAAATTCCAACTCATATGCATTGCCAATCGTGGAGTAGGGTGTCAAACATCTAAACACTAGACAACATTCCTATATGTGGCCCAATTCCTCAGCCTGGATGTGTCCAAAGTCAGTCAAGCACCAATTTTGTGTTGACACATGGTGGAAAAAGTGAAAAGATGTTTTTACCATAGGTTTAAAGATGCTATGCACTTCCTTTGTCACCTGTTAGCACAAAATTGATGCTGGACACATCCAAGTTGGAGACGATCCGGTATATTCTGTGTTACTGTCCCTAAACTTGTAAAACAAGTGGTGAAGTTCCAATTCCAGACTCTACCATTGAAAGATAAAATACCAAGGGCATATGTGGCCTTACCAGGGTGACAGCCAAAATGATAACTTGGCAAAAGATGATTGCACAATTGGCAATTTCAGACAAGTTGGTACTTATGAAGGCCAGATTGGACAAACATCAATTTACCAATTGGCATTTTCACCCCTCAAAGCACAAAGCTTGAATCGGATATAGACGGGTTGGGTCAACCCACTAACCTATTGGATAGCTTTGGTTTTTTTTGGTCAAAGGATTGTTTCATTGATTTAACAAGAAATGAAGGATACATCCCTTGCTTTAGATAGCACAATTGGTTTCATATATGCGTCAAATAGATCAGAATTCCATTCACCCTCCTTGTGTTCCGTAGCTGCTCTTGTTGCCATATAATGTGCCATCATGTTGCTGCTCCTAGGGACATGTATATGAAACCGTTGTTATAGGGCTTAATTATGATCTTCAATCTTGAATTATCTTTACAATCCTCTATGGTGGTTTAGCCTCTTTTTTCTGTATGAGTTTTGAGACTAGTTGATAGTCTCCTTAAATGATGAAATCATTTGCTGCCATCTTTCTAGCAAGTTGTAAGCCAAGCAAAAAGATCCACACTTCAGTTTCCTCCATTGTGCCTCCCTTGATAATTTTGGAAGTTCCTTCAAGGAGGGTTCCCATATGATCTCTTGAAATGCAAACTGCAGCTCCAACTGGCATAGTGGCTCCATCTATATTTATTTTAATATGTCATTGGATAGCTTTGGTTGGGCTTTGATTATGACAGTAAGAATTAATCACTGAGTGCGGTCTTTATGATTTTTATCCCACTTGGTCTTTAAGATCTGATTATTGAGCTGGTTGACCTTATGATGAATCCACATCTAATCCTCAAATCCCAAATATGAAATTCTTTGTATCCTTTGGCAAAGTCTTTATGGAATCAAGAAAAGGGTTGACAATGATCAACACATGGAAAACTCAACTGCTTAAATTGGGTTTTGGCAATATAAAGCATGTGATAAATACAATCATATTAAGGAACATTCCATTTTAAAAATAAATAAATAAAATTATGGACACAACTGATATGGCAAATTCACTATTGGATACCCAAACAGGCCCTGAAAGAATAGTTTAACCACCTTTTTGTCCTTAACCCTCTTAAACAAAGGAATTAACCATCTCTCCTAAAATCCTAAGGTTGTAGAAGAGGTTAGATTTAATATACTTAAAATATTTCAGCACCCCCTCAGGAAGGACATTTTTGGATAATGAATGTGGGGAACTAGGTGTGAGGCTTGGGAGAATAATTGCGTGTCCACGGGGGGATTTGAACTCGTGATCTAAAACTTGCTCTGAAACCATCTTAAACAAAGCAATTAACCGTCTCTCCTTAAACCCTAAAGTTGTAGGAGAGGTTAGAGTTAATATACATAATATATTTCAACAAACCCATGTTTCAAGCCCATGACCCAAGTTTTTCATTGTTACAGTGCTAGCTAATTCACCTGAACAGAAACCGTCACACATATTCTGATCCTTAACTTCAAACTACAGGTCTAAGTTAAGTGATGTAGCATGTATAAAGCTCAAACGGTAAATGCCATGGCTCCATGTTGGTTGTAAACTTTGATTTGTTCATATTAGGTCTCACTGATGCTTGTGCCATGGAACATCTTCTTGCATTCAATGAATCAAGCGACATTTTTTTCTTTTTAGTGGGTACCCCATCACTTACACATTGACAATGCATTCATTCTCGATAGCTACTTTCGCATAAAAAGATGACAACAAAATATTCTGCATGATCTGATCTGTCTTACAAAAGCTGGTCACTTGCGTGTTTATTGGCTCTAGTTACAAGACATCTAACCACTCTCTCTCTCTCTCTCTCTCTCTCTCTCTCTCTGTGTGTGTGTGTTATTTTAGATTAGAGCAGTTTAGAGTTCAAATGTTCCTCTATATCAAATCTAGATGAAGTTGGGAATAAAATGATTAGAGTACGTATTGTGTACGAGTAGAGAGGATTGGAAAGCTCACGCAAGCAAGGGTAATGACAAACACTGGAATCAAAGGATTGGCCATATAAAAGAAATTCTTTACCTAACCAATATGAGCCCTACTGACAGAATTAAGGGTGCCGTTTTCAAATCTGAAGCCACTCTTCAAGTTCAATCCAAACCCAGGCATACATTGTCAAGTGGTGTGCATCCATTAATAATAAACACTAAATTACAGAAATGTACCCTAATAAGTAGAACCCATTTTTTACTTTTATTCTAAATGAAACAAACATCATCCATAATAAAAAATAGTACTTTTTGTTTCATTAGTATAAAGCGACAATGATCATGTATTTGACTAAAAACTCAATTATTCTGTGTCTCGGCTTCTCACCATCATTCACGCATAACAATTATACGTTTTTGAATAACTTCTGAACTGGTAGTTTAAAGTGAAAAGTTCCCAAAATTCTTAAGTTCCTAAAGTAAGATTTCGTCAAGAGTTATTAATTAATGTTAGAGCGGCTGCTAAGGGGTAAGAGGTAACCCATTAAAAGTGAAATGAAAGGAAATTTGGGTGAGCTAAGAAGAGTTCAAATTGGCTATTACCTAGAGCTGTGATGCAGTGATTTTCAATTAAGTGTATGCCTTGACACAAGATTGTCATGATTGTATTTGAGATTCTTATAGATTACTATTAGGGAGCTGGGTACAAATTTTTTATTTTTTCAGGTTGGATTATGCTAACTTGGTTCAAATTTGGGTCAATCTGTCTGATATTTTCCTGGTTCATTGCCTGATCTCAACCCACAGTTGAAAAAAAAGGCCAGATCTTGGATTGAGCATTTACCAAAAACGACCTGAACCTGACCCATTAATGGCCTTAGTTACACTCAACTTGTGGGGGAGGGTCAAGAAAATGTTGGATATACGAGGTTTTAAAAGTGACTAACAAGTCAAATTTTGGGCCGTGCCATGTCCAAGAGATATACCTCCATACTCTTAAATGGGCTACGGAAACTGTTATGAATTACTTCAATCCACAATTGTAATGAATTACTCCAATCCAGAGGCCTGGGATGCGAAAAAAATAGAATAGAAGAGAGCAAGTACGAAAATTCAACAAAAAACAAACACAACACACCGATTTACGTTAAAACCCCTAAATCAGTAACATCAAGCTCCACAAAATAACAGAAACCATGCACATGTTAATCTAGATCGCCTGTTAAAGAGCATGGTTTTTTAATGTAGTTTGGGAACTGGTCACATTCATAGTCAAGAATCCTGGAAAAAGATGTAAAAATCAAATGGCTAAGATTTATCACATAATTTTCGAAGACCTGCATATTCATTGGCTCAGATGATAACAATGTCCCCCGGCATACATCCTCATCACAAATAGATAACACTCCCTGTTGGATGTGGAGCCTGATGCAGTTGGAGAAGCAAAGAAGAAGATGAAATCTGTCAGTTTGGACCGATCCAACTTGTAGTTGGACCAATTCAGGATTGCAGCAGACATAGTTTTGAGAACCGGATCAGACCTGGTTTAACCAGAACTGGCACCCTAAATGATTCTATAAAAGCTTAAAAACTGTAATATGCCAAAAACTGCATATTCCCAATAAAACCGGTCAAAACCAATGAAAACTGGCTGATTTTTTCTGAACCCAGTTCTAATAAAACCAACTGGTTTTATTTTTTAGCAAATTCAGAAGAAAAAAAATTAGAAATGTGTCTTCCCAAATTCCATTCCCACTTTTCATGAATAATTTTATTTTTTGGTATTTTATTACATTTTTTGGTATGTCTACTAATTAAAAACCTGGTCATAAGCCTTTTAATGCATTATGAATTGTTTTAATTTTGTTGGTATTTTATTACATCTACTTATGATTGAAGCAAACCGTGGTTAGATCATATAAACTAACGACAGGACTCGGTTGGACCTGAACTGTCCACCTTACCAGTTTGATGGACAGTCCAGGTTCCAAAACTATGGCAACAGACAACCATCAGAAGCAAGGTGAACCAGTTCAACTTTTGGTGGACCAATCCAAGGGTGAAAATCAGTTGCAAAACTGATATAGAAGGTTCGTGGAGAGGAAAGATTCCTACTAAGCTTGACCTCTATATGTTATATAAGGTCTTTATTATTGTCTAGGGTTTCAATAAGGTTGTAAGAGAGAAAAAAGAGTGAGGAAAAAAGTGTTTTTGTGAGAGATTGAGAGAGAACTTTTGTAATCTTTCAAGAATAGTGAAAGTTTCTCTATGGCTCTGTGGTTTTTTCTCAACTTTGGGTTTTTCACTTAAATCCCGTGTGTTTGTGGTGTGCTTCTAGTTTGTCTTTTTTTTTTTTTTTTTTTTGATTGTTATTGTTTTCATCTTATTTTACCTTGATTGATAAGCTTATTTAATTCCCAACAGCTAGTATCAGAGCTAAGATTTGGAAAGCTGGGTTTCAACAAGCCATGGAGTGATAGATTTCTCCTTGAGTGGGAGTAATGGTGGCACAAGTAGATAAATCTATAAAGTTTGGGGTTAAGAAGTTTAATGGTACAAACTTTTGCACTATGAAAGATGTAGATAAAGAATTTATTATATCAAAGAAATCTCTATCAAACTCTTGGAGGGAAGCAAAGAAATATGAGAGGATATCAAGCACATTTTGAGATGTGCTTGACATGAAGACTCTAGGTATGATCAAACTCTTTTTATCATTATTAGTTTCTTTCAATATTTTCAAAGAGACAATCATTAAAGATCTCATAAACCGGATACCTTTACGAGCAAGTATAAGAAGCTATCTGGATCAAATAAAGTATTTTTGATGAAGAGGTCGTTCTATATCAAAATGGTTGAGGGTGGAATCGTAGCGAAAAATATAAATGAGTTCAACATAGTCATAACTCAATTGACCTTGGTAGGCATCAACTTCATTAATGAAGTTAGAGCTTGTTGATCCTATCATTTTTATTAGAGAGTTCGGATGGCCTAGTTATGGCATTGAGCAATTCCTCGAGTTTAAGTATCCTGAAATTTAATATATGGTGAGTGTAATAGTCCATGAGAAAGTCCATAGAAAAATCTTAGGAGAAACATCATAAAAACTAGGAGTGAATTGAATGTGGAAAGAAGATGAAGAGTTGTTGAAAGAGGGTAAGGCAGTGGAAAATCAAAATCTAGGGAAAGATCTAAGTCAACAAAGCTGAGAATGGAATACTGAAATTCTATCAAAAAATGACACCTCAAGAAGGATTGTCGGGCATCAAAGTAGAAGAAGCAAGGGAACAACAATAAGAAGAAAGAAGCTTTCGTGAATATCACATGTGACATTGTTGAAGACGCTTTGATTCTTGTACTTGATAAAAAAAATTGGAGTCTTGGGTGTTAGATTCCAATGCTTCCTTTCACGTTATTGCAAATATAGAATGTCTCAAGAATTATGTGCAAGGGAACAATGGCAAAGTTTATCTTGGAGATGACAAGGCTTACAACATAATTGAGAAATAAAATGTTTGGTTGAGTTTACCCAATGGAACTACATGGTTGTTGATTGATGTGAGACATATACCAAGTTTGAAGATAAATTTAGTTTTAGTTGACTAGCTCGCAAGTTTGGGACATACTATTACTTTCACGGGATACAAGTAGAAAGTAACTAAAGATGCCTTGGTGATAGTTCATGGGAAAAAACTGTACACTCTATCTGATCGGGAAGCATGGCTCCATTGATATAACTGAAACGGGTGTTAATTCAGGCACATGACACTGCAGGCTTAGGCACATAAGTAAGAAAGGAATAAAGATTCTCCATTCCAAAGGTATACTTTAAGTTTTAAAGACTTTAAACTTGGAATTTTGTGAAGAATACATTTTGAAAAAATAGAATGTTAGTTTTTCTAAAGTAGGAAGGACGCCAAAGCTTAAAAATTTGGAACTAGTTTATACTAACATATAAGGACCATCTCAGGTATGTTTTCTTGATGGTTCTTACTATTTTGTTACTTTTATTGATGATACTACAAGAAAATAATGGGTTTATTTTCCATCAAGTTTGATGTATTTGAAGTGCTAAAGAAGTAGAAAGACTAGGTTAAGAATAAAACAGGTTTAAGGCTTAAGTGTTTAAGATCTGACAATGGAAGGGAATATTGTAGCAAATAATTTGAGAAGTATTATGCTTTGAATGGAATCAGAAGAGAGAAGACAATAACAAATACATCTGAGCAAAACAGTGTGATTGAACAGATGAACATGATGATTGTAGAGAAGACAATGAGCATGAGGTTGCATGCAAGTTGCCCAAATAGTTTTGGGTGGATGCGGTAAGCACATCTGCACACTTGATTAATAAAGGACCTTCAGTACCATTAGATGGTAGACTTCCTAAAGAAGCATGAACGTAAAAAGAGGTAAGCCTTTTACATCTGAGAGTGTTTGGTTGCACATCTTATGTTAATGTTAATGCTGATTAGAAAAACAAGGTAGATACAAATTCTAAGAAGTGCACTTTCATTGGGTATGATTTTGATGATTTTGGGTACTAGTTTTGGGATGATGAAAATCAAAAATTCATTAGAAGTAGAAATGTGGTAATCAAGGAAAATGTCATGTACAAAGACAAGGTAGAAGAAATAAAAAAAGCTTTTGGAATTTGAGGAGATTTTTGAGGGTGATGAACCAATAGTTGAAGACAATGAAATGCCATAAGAAAACTAGTAGATAAAGCCTCAAACTCAAACACCTACTCTAGCACTAAAAAGGTCTTTAAGAACATCTAAGCCTATATAACAATCCTCTCATTCATTATACTACTTGTTGACAGATGAGGTGAACCGGAATGCTATAATGAAGCGTTGGAGGTTGATGAAATAACTAAATGAGAGCATGCATGGGTGAGAAGATAAAATCCTTGTTTACAAACTAGACATGGGACTTAATTCTACTACCCGAAGGAAAGAAGGCAATGGACAACAAGTGGGTGTACAGGTTAAAGGAAGAGCATGATGGAAATAAGTGATATAAGGCCATGCTAGTTGTAAAGGGGTGTTAACAAAGGAAAGGTGTTGATTATTCTAAATTATTTTCTTTGATTGTAAAGATGACCCCCATAAGAGAGGTATCGAGCATTTTAATAGTAGAAAATCTACATCTTGAACAGTTAGATGTGAAGACAGTTTTTCTCTATGATGACTTGGAAGAAGACATCTATATGCAACAACCATAAGGATATGAAGTAGAAGGTAAGGTGAAAATGGTGTGCAAGCTCAAGAGGACCTTAAATAGATTGAAGTAAGCCCCAAGGTAGTGGTACATCAAATTTGACAGTTTATGTTGGAGATGGTTAAAAAAGATGTCATGTAGACTATTGCTGTTGTTATCTTAAAACCTTTAATGGTGGGTACATCATATTACTTTTGCATGTGGATAATATGCTTGTGACATGATCAAGCATACATGAAATAAATAACTTGAAGAAGCAGTTGTTAAAAGAGTTTGAGATGAAGGACTTGGGAGTAGCTAGACAAATTCTTAGGACAAGAATTACAAGAGACAAGAAGAACCATAAGTTGAAGTTGTCTCAAGCTAAGTATGTTGAAATGGTGCTTAACAGGTCTAACATGCAAAATGCAAAGTCACTTAGCACCCCACTAATTAGTCATTTTAAACAGTATAAAGAAGATTCTTCAAAGACTGAAGGGGAGAAATATTGTATGTCTAGGGTTCCATATGTTTTAACGGTGGGAAGCCTAGTGTATGTCATGGTCAGTGCTAGACCGGATATAGCTCAAGCAATAGGCATCATGAGTAGATTCATGAGCAAATCCGAAAGGATGCTCAGGAAAGTAGTTAAGTGGATCTAAAGATACTTAATGGGAATCACTAACACAACTTTATGTTTTGGAAGGACATAAGTAGAGCTATAAAGATATATAGACTCAAACCTGCCAAGTGATGCAAATAGGAAGAGGAGTACAATAGGATATGTGTTCACTTTGGGGGATACAATAGTCAGTTGGATGTCTCAACTATATAAGATAATTATGCTTTCCTCAGCAGAAGTGCAACACATTGCAGCAACAAAGGCTAGCAAGATATTGATTTGGTTGCAAAACCTAATGGAGTTAGGCAAGAAGCAAGAGAACAACTAGCTATTTAGTGATAGCCATAGCACCATGCATCTTGTAATGAATTTAACCTTTCATGCAAGGACCAAACACTTTGATAGAAGGTATCACTTCATAAGACCTCTCTTGGAGAAACAAGTGCTGAATTTGTTAAAGATCCATACAGATGAAAACCTAATAGATATGCTTACCAAGGTTGTGACAGTACAAAAACTAAAAGTATGTAAAGCTTTAATTAGTCTTCATGAGTAAAGATGAAGAAGAAGAGCCGCAAGATATTCATGAAAAAGAAGAAGTCTCATCATAGGTACAACAACTAGACAATGAAAAAAGCATCAATCTCCTAGTGAAAGATTGTTGAATGTGGAGCCTGATGCAGTTGGAGAAGCAAAGAAGAAGAAGGAATTTGTTAGTTTGGAACGGTCCAAAGGGCTCAAACCGATCCAACTTGTATTTGGACCAATCTAGGATGATTTGGGACAAACAACAACCAAAAGAAAGGTGGACCGGTTTAATGGTGGAAAATCAATTGTGAAACTGATATTTAAGGTCTGCTGAGGGGAAGGATTCCTACCTAGCTCAACCTCTATGTTCTATATGAGATCTTTATTGTTGTCTAGGGTTTCATTAAGGTTGTAAGAGAGAAAAGAGAGTTAGGAAAGAGCTGCTTTGTGAGAGATTGAGAGGGAACTCTTGTAATCTTCCAAGAATAGTGAACCTTTCTTTATGGCTCCATGGTTTTTCCACAACTTGGGATTTTCAATGTTAATCTTGTGTTTGTGGCATGCTTGTGGTTTGTCTTATTTTTCTTTTAATTAATATTTCTTTCATCTTGTTTTGGCTTGATTGATAGGTGTAGTGTGTGAAGTTTGATTTGTTGGGTTAACATAAGGAATTAAACCCTAAGAAAAACCCGAATATGGAAATTTTTTGGGAGAAATTTTTTTTGACCCGTTTTTTTTATACTAGAATGGATCCGAATCGTATCCATATATGTATTAGGGTTTTCACAGTATTTATATGTTTTATTCTAAGGTTATGTGCACAGAGGGAGGTTCTGGAATTGTAAACCGTCTTTGAACAAGTTTTCTTCCTGATAGTAAAAGTTTTATCTATGGCTCTGTGGTTTTTCCCCAAACTAGGGTTTCCACATAAATCTTATGTTGTGCGTGATTTTTTATTTCGTTTTTCTTGTTGATTTTATTGCATCCCATTTTTTTTACAAGGAAGATGGTAAAACAATCCTAATAACTAGTATCAAAGCAAGGTTTGGTTCCAATGGGAGCAATGGCAATAACTAAAATGGTGAAGGAACCTACACGGCTCAATATTGAAAAATTCAACGGTATGAACTTCACTTTCTAGAAGATGCAGACAGCTAGAGGATTATCTCTACTAAAAGAATCTCTATCAACCCTTTAGAGGAAAGGGCAAAAACCCGGCAACGATGTCAGATGCAAACTGAGAAGTACTTAATCGCAAAGTCCTAGGTATGATTTGTCTTTCGTTATCTTCATTGGTAGATTTTAATATTTATAATAAGAAAACTACAAAAGATTTAATGTCAGCCCTTTGTCAAATGTATGAAAAACCATTGGCTTCCAACAAAGTGTTTTTTATGAAGAGATTGTTTAATATAAAAACTACAGAAAGAAGAACTATGGCTAAACACTTGAATGAGTTTAATACAGCTATCATCCAATTAACCTCAGTTGGAATCAATTTTGATAGTGAGGCTAGGGCTTTATTGATTCTCTCATCTTTACTAGATAGTTGAGATGGTTTGGTAATGGCTGTCAGTAATTCCTCAGGATCTAGCCCCATGAAGTATAACGTGATGAAAGTGATTCTTAGTGAAGAAGTCTGCAAGAAATCCACATTCGTCAGAGAAATTTCAAGTAGTGCTTTGAATATTAAAGGAATAGGAATAACAAATTATAGGAATCAAGATTGGGGTACATCCATGTTAAGAGGAAAATCAAGATTTGAAAAACCTAGGGTGAAATGTTAAAATTATGGAAAGAAATAATACTTGAAAAAGGATTGTAGGGCTTCAAAGAAGAACAAACATGGTACCAACAACAAGGACAATGAGATTTCTATAAATATTCTTGAAGAAGTTGTTGAAGATACATTAGATCTAGCATTGGATAGTAAGTCAGAGTCATGGATGATTGATTCAAAAGCATCCTTCCATGTCACATCTAACAAAGAATGTCTCAGTAATTATATGTAGGGTGACCTTAGCAAGGTGTTTCTGGGAGATGATAAAGCCTGCAATATAGTGGGTAAGGGATATGTTCTGATTAGTCTACCAAATGGGGTTACATATATGTTGAATAATGTGTGTTATATACCTTGTTTGAAAAGAAAATTGATTTTAATAGACCAACTCATAAGTTCAAGTTACAACATGGTTTTCACAGGAGATTCATGAAAAATCACAAAGGGTGTCTTAGTTGTAGCTCCCGAAAAGAAAGTA
>JAOXJP010050373.1:0-16049 GCA_025762735.1 Platanus orientalis
TATATATATCTTTTCATTCCTTACTCTTCATTCTTTTGAATACCATCATTCTTACTTATCTCATCGGTCCTTCTATTTTAGGCTTCTTTCAAAACACCTCTAAATTAATTTAGGGCCTAGTCCAAGGCTTCTACATAATTTTAGGGCATATACCCTAAATTGAATATATCCCAATCTCTTACATCTTTGAGTTTTTCTTGGTGTTTCTACAAAACCATTCTTTATGCTTAGTTCTTAATTAATTATTATAGAAATCTTGCTTTCCTAGATTTCCTATATCAAATTGGCATCAAAGCTTAAGGTTTCCAATTAATTTCATTCTAGTTGAGAACTTTTCAATCAAAAGCCTAATTTATTTTTCTCTTATCTCTTAAATTGTGGACATTATTATCATTGGTATTTTGGGTTCCTTCAAAGTGTTTAAAACTAATTTAGGACCTTTCAAAAGTGCTTCAAATTAATTTAGGGTCTGCCTTAAATTCTTTTGAGCAACTTCAATCCATTCTCCATTCATTTAGGGTCCTTTCCAAAATGCCTAGATCTTTGTAGGGGTTAACTTTCCATTCATTTAGGGTCACCCTAAATCTTTTTAGAGTAGTCCTAAAAGGATTTACATAACCCTAATCTATTTGAGCAAACCTTAAAACCCTTTTAACCGCTTTAGGGATTTTTCCAAAAGCCCTAAAAATTGTTTGAAAGCCTAATCAGTCATGGGGATTAGTAATAATGACCTTTCAGTTGAGATCAAGAATCAGGCACACAAACTGGAGTCTATAAAAGTAGATTTGACAAATCGAATGGACAAATTGGAGGCATTAGTGGCACAGTTGGTTGGTACGGTTGAGGGTTTACATGTGGATCTTCAAGGAATGAAAAGGGGCAAAATGTAGGTTCAAACTGTAAAATCATCACAGCAGATTATGACTCCTAAGTAGCATACCCATACCATTACTTAGGAGGATTCTTTATTCCATAATCAGCAAAGCAATTCTCCCAGGCGAGAGCACATGCACAAATCTATGTCACCTCCCTTCATATCTTCATAGGATTCAAATCAACTTGTGAAGTTGGATGTACCAGATTTCCATGGGAATTGAGATCTAGATGCTTATCTAAACTGGGTGCATAGCGTGGATTCTCACTTCAGGTGGCATGATGTGCTTGAGAGACGTAGATAACAATTTACAGAGGCAAAACTAAAAGGGATAATCTTATGTGGTGACAACAGTACAAAGAGAGTTATGCTAAAGCTAACTTAAGAATTTTGTCTATAAGGGAAGAATCAAAGGCAGCAATGAACAAGAGGTTCAAACCTCAAGATTTTAGGCAGAGAGCCCACATCCAATTAACTCAATTGAAGCAAGGAACATTGAGGATTACACCAATAGGTTCCAACACCTTGCTACACGAGCAGTTAGTAACTGGAGTGATGAGATTTTTGTCTCATTATTCAGGCAGGGATTACAACCGCACATTTCCCAAGAGTTTAGCTACCACTATTACACCATGGATGACGCCATTCGATTTGCTTTCCAAATAAATGAAGATCTATAGTTGCATTAGATGAAAAAGCCTATTGTGCAGGCTAGGACTTCACCACCTAGATCATCTCACTAGATATCACCACCTACATGCAAAGGCTCAGAGGGTTCTATATCAAAATTCAAGGATAATCAGTGTTTTACCTGCAAGGGTTATGGGTATCACAAGTCCTAATGTCTTAGCAAGTTCATGCGTTTTACTGAGAAAAAGCCAATGGATGATGATGAGCTAGAAGAGGAAATTTATGAGTCTACTTTGGAGATAATTACCAATGCTAAAGCAGTAGAAGTAAAGGCAAGACAAAGAGCAACCAAGGGTGTCGCCGGATTAGTCCGTCCCTTGTTGACTTTGCAGATGTAGAGGCCATTGAACTTCAAACCAAGGAAGAAGCATACCACTTACCCATGACGGCTTGCTCCACAAAATGGACTCGAAATTCTTGGACCTCCACCCCAACTCAACGGGGTTAAGTTTTCCACGAGAGGGAGAGTTGATGTGGTAGCATTATCATGGCTTGAGAAATTCCAACCTTTGTGGAAGTCAAGACCAAAGTTTTCAAGGAAACTCAAGTGATCTATATGCTGTCCACATGATTTTTCTTTAATTTTACTATTTTTTAATGTTTTGGGAGGGTTTTCTTGATGAATTTAATGTAATAAGGCCATATGAGCCATGGGAGGGGGTTAGAGAAGTTTATGAGTTTTTAGAGATTTTTTCAGAATTTTGTACGGTTTTTTTTTTGTTGACCGTATAGAGGGGTATTTTTGTCTAATTTCGTTTTTTATATTATAAATAGGTCCTAAGACCTCTTATATGACCAATTTTGAAGAAAACAAAATTTTGAAGAATTGTTTTGGAGCCGTACAATTGGTTATCTTCTCCTACCTCTCATGTGATGAGTTCTCTCTTTAACTTACTTTTTTCTCTTTCTTGTTCTTTCTCCCTCATGTCACCTCTTCTCTTTCATATTCTTTCTTTTATTTTAATTTTTGCAGAAGTCTTCTCATTCTTTTTCTTTTCATTCCTTACTCTTCAATCTTTTCATTCCTTACTCTTCAATCTTTTCATTCCATCTTATTTTTTTAATTTATATATTCTTCTCTTACTTTTCTGTGTCGTAGAAAATTTCTAGCAACATTAATTTTCACATTATTTTAATTCAGCCATCCATTCATCAATTCCTTTCATACATAACCCCACCATATTAATCCCAACCTTTCCACATTATTTTCCCCAATTTTTATCTTCAATTTCCATCTTTCTTGACATTATGAGTTTCTTGGATTATTTATTGACATTTACAGCATTCCTTAATAACCAAGAATCATTCTTTAGGCTTTGTTCTTAATTGATTAATGTAGGAATCTTGTTTACCTAGATATCCTATATCAAAGAGCCCATGGTTAGACCTAAGAGGACCTTAATGATCAAATATGACCCTAGACCAAGCCTCAAACCAATGCCGAGTTCACAAAGTACTTAAAAAATCTCAAAAAATCAATAGAAAGTGAACTGGCAGGGTTCGAGTGCTCGAACTTGCTCAGTCTAGGAACACTAGAAACTGCCAAAACTTGAGTGCTCGAATCCCCCAGAATTAGAAAATTTTAAAATTCGAATTCTCTCAACGACTAGTTTTTTTACCATTTGAAAAGAGCTTTTGGGGCTCAAAATGATGGTGATTTTGCACTACAAATAGAGGTCTTAATCACCATTAAGACCAACTAATGAGGATCAATTGAAATAGTTATTCTTGGGGGAGTTCATAGCTTTGAAAAAGTTTGTTTGTGCTATACTATTAGTATATCTTTATGTGAGAATTCGCCACACAACTTAAGTGAGTGTTTATTGGTATATCCCTAGCCTAAAGAGCTCTAAGATTGTCTACAATAGTTATATTTTCCTATCAAGAGGTCTGAGCATTACAACAATCAATTCTACCACGATCAATCTTCCGCCAGAGACACTGGAAGAAAAAGTTCACCCAAGACATTGGACTAGAGCAGTCGCTGGAGACACTGGGTGCGGTAACTTCCTTCACCAGAGCCACTGGAGGAAGCTGAGTAAGTTTGTTGATTTACTTTTGTAATAGTGTTATACTATAATAAAAAATCAACCGACCTCGTAGAGTGAGCCATTCGACAGTGGACGTAGGCCGTATATTAAAGTAAATACCTAAGTAAATCAAGAAGTGGATTTAAGAGTTAAAGAATTTTAAGTGTAGAAACCTTATTCACCTCCCCCTCCAGGATTACAATTCTAATTGTTATCAAAGCAGGTTGCTCCTGAAATGGCTTTTTTTTTCTTCTTTTTTTTTATAGAAGAAATGGCTTAACAACCAAAGCTAGATCTTTGAAGTTAATCCCAATTTTTTTATGGCTTCTAAGGAAGAAAGTATTGCTACTAACAGGCCACATTACTTTGAGGGATCCAACTATACATATTGGAAAGCCCGAATGGTGCCTTTATCAAATCCATGGATGTAGGACTTGGACTGTAGTAGAGAGCAATTATACAAAGTCAAAAGATAAATTAGAAAAAGGACTGGAATGTTGTAGAAAAGGCTGCATGCCTTGCCAATTACAAGGCATTTAATGCAATCATTTATGCGGTAAGTCAGGACGAATTTAGGAGAATCTTCGGACTACAAACTACTAAATAAGCATGGGACCTCCTTGAAGTTATCCATGAGGGTACAAGCGTGGTAAAGCAATCTAAGCTCCAGATGCTCACCTCAAGCTTTGAGACCTTACGTTTGAAAGATGATGAACAATTCATCAACTTTCACACGAAACTTTAAAACATTGTAAAAAAAAATGAGAGGTTCTGAAGAAGAAATAAAGGATTCGAAATTTGTTAGAAAAATCCTCAAATCTCTCCCAGAAAGATTCTGCCCAAAGGTAACTGCATTGGGTCAATTCAAACATTTGAACCAAAATTTAGACCCCCGAGCAAAAAGAAAGGCATAGCCTTAAAAGTAGAGAAACAATCTAGCTCCAATAATGACTCGGACATAGATGTGGCTATGGTAGCCAAGAACTTTAAGAAAATTCTTAGGACAATTGACTTTATAAAGAAACAATTTTTTAGAAGACCGCAACTGAAATTTAGAAGAAATGAAATATCTAAAGAAGAATCCATTTGCTATGAGTGTAAGGGCAAAGGACACTTTGCTGTTGAATGTGCCAACAAGAGAAAATTCAAGAAACCCATGAAAAAGGCTATGGTTGTCACATGAGACGATGATTCGGATGAGTCCGATGATGAGTAACAAGAAAGTGAAGATGATTCTTCACAAGGCATTAAAGTCTTTGTTGCCTCCACTAAGAGAACTCAAGATGAATCTCAAAGTGAAGAATAACAAGAAGAAGAGGAAAAACTTCAAGAAGATATTGAGAAACTATACCAAGAAAGCATGGACTTAACCAAACTCAATAAAAAATTAAAAAGGCAAAATCTAGAATTAGTTGAAAAAACTCACTCCCTTAAAGAAACTATCTCCCAAATGCTACAAAATTCATCAAACAATTTAGGAGATAAAGAAAATGCCTCTCTTAGACTCTTATGAAAGAAAAGCAAGAACAAACCGATAAAATCCTATTGCTTGAAATGAAGCTGAATGAGATGAAAATAAACATGTTTCATGAAAATGAAAGTGCTAAGAAATTAGATCTTACTTGTTCTGAATTAAATACAAGAAATGTGGAGCCACTTAATCAAGTAAAGGAGTTAAAAGAACAATAAGGAAAGCTTCTAAATCTTCTCCCAAGACAATGAAAATTTTGAAAATATGCTTACCATGGGAAAAGAAAATAGTGACAAAAGTGGTTTGGGTTATAATTGACCCTACTTCACAACAAACCACATATGCTCAAATAATAAAAACCGGTTTAGAAATAAACAAAGAGAAGACCAAGGTCATCTCAAATATCCCTAGAAAATTTAGTTGAGTTGAAAATGGAAAGGTTGCCCAAGAGGTATCAACCTCTAGACAAAACATCTCTAGGAATGAGCAAATCTATGAAAGACAGAATTTTCCCAAGAAAACATATAATCATGCCTGATGTAATTCTCCAATTTTTTATTATTATTGTGGTCATACAGGTCATAAGAGGTTTGAGTGTTTTAAGAGACAAAAGGATTGGAAGATTAAGAGAAAGGAAGAACTGAGGAGAATTGAAAAGAGGAAAATGAGAAAGATGAATCTCTCATAGAGCTGAAAATCTGAACTTAGAAAAGAAGAAAATATTTGATCAAGTTAAAAGAACCAAGCCCAAACAAGTTTTGATAAATAAAACTTGGGTCAAGAAGGATGAACTCAAATGTCAAGTGGTCATTCACACTGTACTTAGAGCAGGAAACACTTCAACATGGTATCTTGATAGTGGATGCTCAAGACACATGACCGGGGACGAATCCCTATTCAGCCAACTTGAAAAAACTCAAAATGGAAGTGTTGCTTTTTGTGATGGGAACCTTGGAAAAATTACTGAGAAAGGAACCATTGATGTGCCTGGACTTCCTAAACCAAATAATGTTTTTTATGTTCAAGGCCTCAAACACAATTTGTCAAGTATTATCCAAATTTGTGATAAAGGCTATGAAGTCCATTTTGGCAAAGACAAATGTGTAGTAAGAGATAAAAGTGATGAAAAAGTCTTGTTTGAAGAATTAAGGACCAGCAATAATAGTTATGTCATTGAACCTAACACATTAAAAATAATAGTCACACATGCCTTGAACAAAGCCATAGAACTAATTTTTGAAATTTATGGGCTCTATATCCCAACTAATCATATTTGATCCTTTTATTAACACTTGGGATGATGATTGAACATTTTTCGATACTTAGAATACATTGAAAAGCACAAAAATAAATGTATGGGAATATACTCAAAACTAAGAGCTTTTGAGCACTCGAATGCACCATCTAAGCACTCGAACCATCTATTTTGAGCGCTCGAATATGAACATTCAAGCGTTCAAATTTGGGCGGTTCAAGAAATTTCAAACTGCTTCGAGCTATATAAGAAAATAGGGTTTTTTACATTCAAAAGCTTTCAAAACCCTAGTTCTTCACAAAAGACCAACTCCACTTGTGCCAAAACTTTCTTGTTCATAATCCAACCATGTCTTCTCATGGGAGATCTGGTAGCAACAAGGAAAATGGAATTGCTCAACCGAAACCACAAGAATCTCGCAAGATGGTACGAAAGGATCCTCTGCAACCAACGTTCTACACTGTGGGATGTAAGGATTCCTACAAACGGTTCTTTGGTGAAGATGCATAATATGTGAACGTTTTGTTAATCCTGATGCAGTGAAGGAAGTCAAGTTTATCCTGAGAAACATGACAACTGTCTGAAATGCAATGACTATTAACTTGAAGAAGATTGAAGAACGACAAATTCAAACATCTCAGAATATCAAGAATACGGTTGAACATCTGGCTACTCCATCATTGATTTGTTTTTGTTTGATTGTGATGACACTCCCATATCACCTGGGCCAAAATTACATCTTGATAATACTGAGACAGACAAGGAATATAGTGAAGATGAGGAGATGCCTTAACATCATAGTAAATTTAGTTTGGGTCTAAAAAAAAATTTTCTGATGTATTATCCAAACTTTTTTACTCGTGTACATTCATTTTAAAGTCTACTACTTGTGTTTGGTTTTCATGCTTAGGTATTATATTTGGCAGATGTTGGCAATGCTTATTAAAGTATATATACATATCAATACCAATATGCTCAGACTAAGAATTGAAAATCTCACTTGTATGACAAGAGGTTTGAACAATTAAGGAGTTCAACTGAGATATATAAAGAACTCAACTACTTCATATCTTGATCTACCCATTACTATTTTGTGTTCTACTGTAATATCTTGCTTAGAATAGTATCTATTTGCATGTGTGAACCGAACTGAGTCACACAATAAAAGCAGAGGGTACACATATAATTCAAAAGTGAAAATTTCTTTATGTTGTACTCAATTTTTTTGCTTTATAGTAATATCTAACACATTTAGGTATTGACATGGCTTGCTTTATCGTAACATCTAACACATCCAAGTGTTGACATGGCTTGCTTTATCGTAACATCTAACACATCCAAGTGTTGACATGGCTTGCTTTATTGTAATTTATAACACATTTAGGTGTTGACATGGCTTGCTCTATGGTAATATCTAACAAATTTTTGTGTTGACATAGCTTGCTCTATAGTAATATCTAACACATTTAGGTGTTGACATGGCTTGCACTATAGTAATATTTTTTCTTGCAATAATATGAATGCAAATGTGCTCAATAGCAATATCTTTGTTTGAATTGGTATGATTTTTATCAATGGCCTTTACTCTGAATGCTATTTTATTTGGCCTTACTAATTCAACCCTTTGTCAATTCATGACAAAAAGGGGGAGAGAATGAATAAATGGAACTGGACCTATAGTAATATTATTACTCTTGCATGGCTTTTTTTTTTTTTTTTTCCAAAGTCAATGAGAAAGGTATATGTTCTAACGTTGCAGGTTTTTGACAAGCCCAAGGACTAAGGGGGAGCACATGAGAACAACATACATAGACTAAGTCATGTGTCCTTGTCAAGTCCAAACAAATGTCATTAATTGTTAAATCTTTGTAAATTATTTATTTATTGGGTTTTGTCATGGTTGACAAATGAGGAGATTGTTAAGAATATCATATTGTCAATTTCATGCCAAAGATAGATGTGTTGTATAGACAATGGTTCTATCTAACTTTGAATGTCAAAGTCTATAAAGGGTGAAGAACAAGAACCAACCTCAAACTCCACCAAGCAACATTAGAACATGAAGAAGAGGTTTGAATGGTCAAGGAAACTGTGCAAGTGCTAAAACAAGTAAAAGAAAAGCCAAGGACTTGCCCCAAAAATGATTAAATGCTTGAGTGCCTCAAAGAGACCATGGTTAGACCTAGGAGGACCTTATGATCAAATATGACCCTAGGCCAAGCCTCAAACCAATGCCGAGTTCACAAAGTACTTGAAAAATCTCAAAAAATCAATAGAAAGTGAACTGGCAAGGTTCGAGCACTAGAAGGGACAGATTTGAGCACTTGAAGGGGCAGGTTCGAGTGCTCAAAAGGACAGGTTCGAGCACTCGAAGGGACAGGTTCGAGTGCTCAAAGAGGACCATCGAGCACTCAAAATTGCTCAGTTTGGGAACACCAGAAGCTGCCCAAACTCGAGTGCATGAATGGCAATCTACGAGTGCTTGAATGACCTGATTTGAGTGCTTGAAGAGGGCATTCAAGCGCTCAAATCCCCCAGATTCAGAAAAAATTTAAATTCGAATTCTCTAAACGGCTAGGTTTTACACCGTTTGAAAAGAGTCGTTGGGGCTCAAAATGAATGTGATTTTGGACTATAAATAGAGGTCTTAATCACCATTAAAACCAACTAATGAGGATCGATTGAAATAGTCATTATTTGGGGAGTTCAAAGCTTTGAAAAAGCTTGTATGTACTATACTATTGGAATATCTTTATGTGAGAATTATACATACAACTTAGGTGAGTGTTTATTAGTATATCCTTATTTCCAAATTGTGTTGAAGTGATTGAGACTTAATCATTAAGCCTTTAATGAGAGTCGAAATCGCTTATGTGCAAATCCTAGCCTAAGGAGCTCTCAAGATTATCTACAATAGTTATATTTGCCTATCAAGAGGTCTAAGCACTACAACAATCAATTCTACTATGATCAATCTTCTACCGAAGACACCAGAAGAAAAAGTTCACCAGAGACACTAGACTAGAACATAAGTCGGAGACACCAAGTGCAGTACCTTCTCCATCGAAGCCACTAGAGAAAGTTGAGTAAGTTTGTTGATTTAATTTTATAGTGTTAAGACTATTAATAAAAAATCAATTGGGCACGTAGAGTGAGCCATTCAATAATGGACGTAGGTTGAAGTGCCGAACCACTATAAATCTATGTGCTCTTATGTTGTGTTTGCATCTCTTCTTATCTTGTACTTTATGTTTACATTCATGCAAGCTGCACAGCACATTGATTGAATTTAACTAAAGTTAAAGTTAAAGAATTAATCAATCAACCTTAGGGAGTTTATCAGCCCGTCTCCTGCTTTATTATAGGTAACACTATAGTGCACGACAGAGAATAGTGTCTATGATAAATTCATAGAGATTTGATTTACTTAATAAGATATTCCGCTGCATGTTAAAGTAAATACTTAAGTAAATCAAGAAGTGGACTTAAGAGTTAAAGAATTTTAAATAAATCAGAAATCCTATTCACCCCCCCACCCTCTAAGATTACTTGGGACCGGAATTCCAAATACATGTTTAGCCCCATAAGGAATTGTACATGTTTACAATAAAATGAATCATGCATGTTTAGTCATGTTAGGGATTGTATATGTTTACCATGAAATGAATCATGCATGTTTATTCATCCAAGGAATTGTATATGTTTACCATGAAATGAATCATGCACTTTAAGCAATGAAAAGAATCGTATATGTTATCCATGAAAAAAATCGTATATATTATCCATGAGATGAATCATACATGTTTAGCCAAGAAAGAAATTGTACATGTTTCATAGAAAAATGGAATTGTATATGCTTAAATGTTAATGTAGCAAATACTTGCCAAGGAATTAGGGGGTGCGCATGGGCCGGGCTCGGGCAGAGCCATGGTAGGCCCGGGCCCAAGCCCACTACCTTATGTCGGGCACAGGCGGGGCCTAGGCCCAAAGGTTTTAAAAAATTCAGACCCAAGCCCAGCTCATGTTAAATTTTCGGGCCTCGGGCAGGGGCCAGCCCAACAAAAAATGCCAAGTCTAAAATCTCACTCCTATTTTGTTACAACTTACCTCCCAAAATCAATCTACTAACCAAATTTTGAGGAAATCATGCTAATGATCTAGAGTTACTTAGAATGACATAACAACAATGGCTTACGATATTGAAAAGTCTGACATAACACCTGATGACACAAAGCTTTATTTATACAAATTAAAAACCGTAATACATCATAACTTTGATTTGAATGTTTTTCTTTCTTTAGTCTTTTGTAATGGGTGATGATATGAGAGAGAGAGAGAGAGTCGTCAACTTACAATATAGCAATGCATAAAATATAATATATCACCGACAATCCTTTGTAGTATAGACTAAAGAGAATTATGTCGGTCCTAAGAAAATCTAGAACAGGTCACACCAACCAAATTTATAGCAACTCGTTTGCCTTGTCCAAGGTATTTCATCGGAGACAGAACAAAACGCACATGCAATAAATAATGTTTTGTGTGTGTGTGTGTGTGTGTGTGTGTGTGTGTGTATATATATGTATATATATATTGCTTTAGTTAAGGATGAGTTGACTAGGCGCATACAGGAGGAATTAACGGAATTTTTGAAATTTTTACCAATTCTCCCTCTTACCATACTCAACTTGCTCCTGCCGCCCAAATCCAAATTCTTCTCTCCTCTTATTCAAAGTCATTTCATATCATTGCCTTCTTTGATAGTGGTGATGTGGCCTTCATCATCAACCCTAAACTTCTTCCCTCCTCCTATTGGAAACCCTTTTCCCAGAATTTCAAAGCAGCAAATGGTGAACGTTTTGAAATTGATAAAATTAGCAAACCTATCCTTATCCAACTCCTTCCCAATCTCACCATTCAGCACCAAGTTCTTGGATCCAACCTTGTAGGAAAATACTTAATCATAGGATTTGAAATCCTTCATACAATTCCCCAACTTCGATGGACTCCAACAGGACTTGTACATTAAAGTTTCTTCCTTCCCCGGTCCCCTCTTCCAAAATTGTATCTCCATCATACTGACCCTTTTGCTCAAATCACTCAAGACCTTATCACCCATAGTTGTGCCATGTCCCATTCCGAATTCCTCTCAAAAAACCCAAAACCTTTATGTACCAATGTTAACCCAACCAAAGCCAGCCATAGGGGCATGAATCCTTCCCATTATTCCTTAACAATTCAAGAGCTGCTCCAACTTGAGCAAGAAGGATTAATTGAACCTACCTTTTCCCCACGGGCATGTAAAACATTTGATGTCAATAAAAAGTTAGAACAAATTCGTGGCAAACTTAGGCTTGTCATCAACTACCAACCTTTAAATCATTTTCTTGCTGATGACAAATCCCCCGTTCCACAAAGGTCCTCTTTGTTTCAACACTTGACCCATGGAAAAAAAAAGCAAAATTTGATCCAAAAGCAGAGTTTTGGCAACTTGGCATCCATCTTGAAGATAGGCCAAAAACGGCATTTTGTCTACCCAACCATAATTACCAATGGACTATAATGCTCTTTGGATTAAAAAATACTCTTTCCTACTTCCAAAAAGCAATGGTCACTATATTCAAACCCATTTTGCACAATGCTCTGGTTTATATGGCTGACATTTTATTGTTTTTCCCAGATTCAGAATCTCACCACAAGCTACTTCGCGAATTCTCAGCACTTCAAAAATATGGGATCATGCTTGCGGAGAAAAAAATGCAGATTGCCACCACAGAAGTTGATTTCCTCGGGATGCACATCGTTGATGGTCAATACTCTCTCCAACCCTACATTGCCTCTTCTTTGAAAGAATTCTCAGATCATCTTACTTCTCCAAAGATGATACAACAATTCCTTGGCCTTGTCAATTATATGGCTGTCTTTGTTCCCCACATTGTCTCTTATAGAAACAGTTTTGCACAACTTTTAAAGAAAAATGCCCCACCATGGGCTCCCAACCATACTACAGCAGTGCAAACATTAAAAGGATTCTCCACAAATTTGCCACCACTCCAAATCCTAAGAAAAGGACATAGGATCCTTCAAACTAATGCTAATAACAAGCAATGGGGAGCAGTACTTTTCGAAGAAATTAAAGGAAAAAAATATCCCTACGGATACCAAAGTGGCACATTCACAGCAATAGAACAAAATTACCATTCCACATTTAAAGAGATACTTGTTGTCAAAAGAGTCATTGAAAATTTTCAATTCCATCTCATTGGTCACCATTTCATAGTTGAAAAGGACACCAACTCTTCTCAACAAATGCTCCAGTTCAAGAAAAATACGTTACCAAACCCACAACTTCTCAGATGGGCAAATTGGTTTTCACAGGCCAAAAATATTAAAGGAACCAACAATGTTCTTGCAAATTATTTCTCAAGAATACCCTTGATTAAACCTTCAATTATGCCCCTCCCCCTGGTATATCCTCTTTCCTATCCATGATCTCCCATTTGAAGTCAAGACCCAGGTCCTCGAATTCTTCCAAGCAAAAAATAAGTGTTCATAATTTCCAGAAATTCTTGGAAATTTCCCCTTTTCAACATGGCAGAGTTTTCAAACATCTCCCCCACCCAAATTTTCCCTACCTCATCCCATATTCCCTCATAAATTACTAACATGTCCCGAAGCCCATCGTTTGCTTTTTATGGTATCTCTTTGAGTCATATACCATTGCATTTCAATTTGACATTTCACGTCTCTTTTTGCTTATATATAGCAATGTCAGGTCAATCCAACACTGACACATAACCAGGCAAATTTGTTCAAATGGCTTCAATGGTTCCATCCTCTTGCCACATCACCATCATAAATATGTCATCATCACATTTAAAAATCCGACAAATATCATCCCAGATTCTGAAGGACAGATGGCATACTATACCCATGATCCAAAAGTTGAAATTGACATGTGGTACCCCTACAACGTGGCTGATTATTATGATAAGCATGAAGCAGAATGGATCAACATCAAAGTAGACATGTGCATCCTAAATCATGTGGACCCTACCCACGTGCCTCTCCAAATCATAGATTACCCATTCGCAGACCCCCCAGCATCCATTATCTCTCCAGTTGTTCTCAAATCTCTAAGTCTTTTTCGACCGCACAAGACGCCTCGGAGAAGAGAGCTCTCAAGATTCCTCTGCTTTTGTCGGTCACGAGTCTGAAGAATCCGAGGATAATAATGACTTATCACGTGAACACTGTGAAGACTTTATTGTATCTCGTTTGTTAATATTTGAATTCCAAGTCTATAAATAGGAGTTGATAGCTTGTGTTTGAGGCAAACTGGGACTTGTCCAGAATCCCCTTCTAGTTCAGTGTTCTATCTCAGTGACTTTCTATTTAGTTGTGTTTCTAGTGTTCAATCTCAGTGTGTTTCTATCTTATCTAGTTGTGTTTCTATTTGTGCTCTTTCTAATATATATATATATATATTATAAGCTGATCTCCACATATCAAGAAGATTAGTAATTTGTGACATAAAACCTCAATGACACCCCCTGTTTACAAAAGTAACGTTGTATAAACCATTTATTAAAGACCCCAACAATCAGGGGCAATATGGTGGCCTTCTAGGAAAATTGATACAACCCAACATAGAGTTCTAAGGACCTCGGGATGATTTTCCATTATTTGTCTCTTCCAAGTTACAAGATAAATGCCAAGTGACAAGTTTGGCAAAGACTTTGGATATTCTTAATCATCTCATAGTAATGTTTCCTAAACCATGTGTAAGGTCCCCAAAAAGCCTCACCTATCAAAATTATAACCTATATGCTATCAATGAAAACCTTATAGACCAAATACCATATATAATATAAGTAATACATATATATTATATATAAAAAAAAAATCAGGCCTCGGGCCGAGCAGGGCCAAGTTCAAGCTAACCCAAGCCCATGCTCACTGCTACAAGGAATAGAATGTACGTGTTTTTTCATATGTTAGATAATGAATATTTGCCATGAAAAGAATAGTACATGTTTACTACTAAATAGTTCTCACATCATGTACCATAAAAGTGAAAGTTATATGCTATGTTATATATAGGAATGATGGTTACCAATGTGCGTATCTGAATGTTGAAATCTAATTTTGTATTATATATGAGGGCATATTAGTTATTTTGTAAATCAAAAGCTCGTGCTAAGCTTGTTCGTTTCAATTGTATGTTTTGTATGCCCGCTGACGAGTCCGTCATTATCACCCATGTGACACCATTTTTTTTAGATGAAGCATAATGTACTAGTGTGTTCTATAAGAGCACTTGGAGATTTAATGATGGCACGAGGGCATGCAATGTTTAGAAGTTTAGTTCATTAGTGATTGAAATTGTACCTCTTATGGATACATTAGACTATATGGATTTTGATTTGGCTCGGTTTTTATGAGCTTGGGATTTATGGTTTATAATACTTTAACTATGGTATGGAAGGTTTTATGCCTTGAAAAAGGATAAATGGTTTGAGATTTAATGGTTTAAAAATATCAACTTTATTTGTTTTAAAAAATATTTTAATAGTAAAACAAAATGTTGATCATGGATTGGTTTTAAAAAGGATTGTCCTCTGCCATGGCCTTATCTCAACCTTAGAGAGAGATGGAGTTTTGTCTACCTGCTCAACTTGTAAGTCATATTCCTCTTATTCATAGGCAAGGTGATGTAGTACAAACCAAAGGCTGTAGGAGCAATAAATGCAACAAATCATCTCCTAAATCTGGGCAGCAGCAAGTCACAGAAGTGGGCACCAGCATATATCCACACAGTAGTAAACTTGTATCAAAGTGGGCAATTAATTCAAATCCTCAATCAATAACTACCCATAAGGTATGGCAAGATCCAAAGGGTATTATAAGGGCCAGCTGACTGCAATATTTTTGGTTTTGTTTAAGAAAACATAAAGAAAACAATAACGATTCTGGGGCAGGCCAAAGAGGGATGGATTTTGCATACTCTAAAGTTTTAAAACAAAGGAAAAGGGGCTTTATTAAGCAACCGCATGGTGTGAGATGGATTTCTATTGTGGTAAAATAGAGAGAAAATAAAGAAAGTAGGTTGCTGGAATTCTGGGCAACAATGAGAAGTAGTTGTGATAAGAGTTTCAGAAGAAAGGATATGGGTTTGGTTATGGCTGACTGGTTGCACTGGTGTTCTATAGTTTAGATGGAGGTAGGTGTGAAGATTTATGAAAAATTAACAAAAAGGGGTCAAATGGAATAGAGTAGGGGTGGCCGGATGCTTAGGTTGAAGGTATGGAGAGGTTTAGTGAAAGGGAAGAAGATGGAGATGGGATTAGATTGCTGGAAAATCTGGGACAGCAAACTTTAATGGAAGAAATAAATAAAATAAATAAGAAAGAAAAATATGGAATGAGAGAGGAGAAATACTTGTGAGAAATCACCAACTCATATGTCATAGACATCACCATCCATGGTTCCAAAGCTTGGCATCTAAAGCTTGGAGAAGAAGAGACATACTCCCACTCGTGTAAGAGAGAAAACCCACTGTTTTTTTTATTTTTATTATTAATAAACTTCATTGAAAAAATAAAGAGGGGATACCTCCTTATAAAGCCCATGATTATACTACGGTTTCCCCTTTGGTTACAATTCAAAATTCAAATAAAAAGAAATAAAAAAGAATTATAAACTACTCAACCCCCCCCCCTATAGAGT